>JAODAL010083503.1:0-11231 GCA_025379985.1 Phyllomedusa bahiana
GCCCCCCCCAGGAATCCGTGTGTGAGAGCTCTGGATCAGGAGCAGTGATGTCATCCAGCCGCTCATGACATCACAGTGTGTGAGAGCTCTGGATCAGTGATGTCATCCAGCCGCTCAGTGACATCACAGTGTGTGAGAGGCTCTGGATCAGTGATGTCATCCAGCCGCTCAGTGACATCACAGTGTGTGAGAGGCTCTGGATCAGGAGCAGAGATGTCATAAAAGCCGCTCAGTGACACACAGTGTGTGAGAGGCTCTGGATCAGGAGAGTGATGTCATCCAGCCGCTCCGTGACATCACAGTGTGTGAGAGGCTCTGGATCAGGAGCAGTGATGTCATCCAGCCGCTCAGTGACATCACAGTGTGTGAGAGGCTCTGGATCAGTGATGTCATCCAGCCGCTCAGTGACATCACAGTGTGTGAGAGGCTCTGGATCAGGAGCAGTGATGTCATCCCGCCGCTCAGTGACATCACAGTGTGTGAGAGGCTCTGGATCAGGAGCAGTGATGTCATCCAGCCGCTCAGTGACATCACAGTGTGTGAGAGGCTCTGGATCAGGAGCAGTGATGTCATACAGCCGCTCAGTGACATCACAGTGTGTGAGAGGCTCTGGATCAGGAGCAGTGATGTCATCCAGCCGCTCAGTGACATCACAGTGTGTGAGAGGCTCTGGATCAGTCCAGCCGCTCAGTGACATCACAGTGTGTGAGAGGCTCTGGATCAGGAGCAGTGATGTCATCCAGCTGCTCAGTGACATCAGCAGCACAGCATTGGCGTCCTCCATGGCCGGTTATGGGGCGCAGCTGATTGCAGAACAGTCAGTGACCGGTCTCCCATTTTGGGCACAGCTGAAGGCCCGGGACTGACACTGTCCTATGAGGTCTGTGCATGAGCTGCACCCAAGGTCACTGTCGCCCTGTAACAAGCAATGAAGAGACTGAGCACACCGCGGCGCCCCTGACCGGCCTGTACAGCTCCCTGACCGGAGGTTTCTGGAATATTCCAGCCGTGCATTTCCTGATGCAGCAGAGCAGCGTTTGTCGTGCAGCTGCTGCCTCGGGGTCAGGCCTGAGTGAACTCCCGGTGATGGGTGAGCCGCACGACGGCCGCGGGTCCCGATACAGATCCTCCGTCAGGGGTGAGCGCAGACTTAGCTCTGCTACATCTGTACCTTCACCAGTCCTCGCCCTATAGCGCCTCCTCCTGGTCGTGGTAATATCAAGCGTTCAGTATTTGCGGAGGAGCGGGGCGCAGGGCTCTGGATGATGGGAGTTGTGGTCCTGCTGGGCTGGTGGCTCCATCGTCATCCGCCGGTGACGACTGTGATAGAAATTAGGGAACAAATGATTCCTGGTAACTATGGAGACGATCGGCTCCGGCGCCGCCGCATCGGGAGGTCAAGGACGCCGGCGTCATCTACTTCCACTTGATCGGTAGCATCGCCGCCATTTCCTCCCTGTCAGCGTCGCCCGTGAAGGACGAGGATCTGAACACAGGGCTGATGTGCGCTCAAGACCTCTGCTTGCTGTCAGTGGATTCCAGCAGATCACTCAGAGACCTCTGCTTGCTGTCTGTGGATTCCAGGAGATCACTCAGAGACCTCTGCTTGCTGTCAGTGGATTCCAGCAGATCACTCAGAGACCTCTGCTTGCTGTCAGTGGATTCCAGCAGATCACTCAGAGACCTCTGCTTGCTGTCAGTGGATTCCAGCAGATCACTCAGAGACCTCTGCTTGCTGTCAGTGGATTCCAGCAGATCACTCAGAGACCTCTGCTTGCTGTCAGTGGATTCCAGCAGATCACTCAGAGACCTCTGCTTGCTGTCAGTGGATTCCAGCAGATCACTCAGAGACCTCTGCTTGCTGTCAGTGGATTCCAGCAGATCACTCAGAGACCTCTGCTTGCTGTCAGTGGATTCCAGCAGATCACTCAAGACCTCTGCTTGCTGTCAGTGGATTCCAGCAGATCACTCAGAGACCTCTGCTTGCTGTCAGTGATTCCAGGAGATCACTCAAGACCTCTGCTTGCTGTCAGTGGATTCCAGGAGATCACTCATATCCCCTCTGCTTGCCTGACTGGGTTTCCCACAATCACTCAAACCTCTGCTTGCTGTCAGTGGATTCCAGCAGATCATTTCAGAACCTCTGCTTGCGTCAGGGGATTCCAGCAGATCACTCAGAGCCTCTGCTTGCTGTCAGTGGTTTTCCAGCAATCACTCAGGCCCCTCTGTTTCTGTCAGGTTTCCACAACACCAGAGACCTCTGCTTGCTGTCAGGGGTTTCCGCAGATCATCAGAGACCTCTGCTTGCTTCATTGGACCCCACAGATCACTCAAGACCTCTGCTTGCTGTCAGTGGATTCCACAATCATCAAACCTCTGCTTCGCAGGGACTCCACAACACCAGAACCTCTTTTTCTGTCATGGATTCCAGCCGTCCATTCACTCAGATCTCTGCTACAGACCGCGCACAGCCGAGGCTTTGTTACATTGTATCCTGTCTAGAGCTTCCATTGATGACAGGTTGTTACAATGTATCAGCGCAGAGGAAATGGCTCCACCTGGAGATTACAGCATCATTATGGATCCAAACTCATCGATCCCCCATAGAAAGGGTCATGGCCCCAACACAGAATCTGTACCGGGCTCCGTCCAGAACCCTACCCAATGGACGGCCGACGGGCCACTTACAGCAGGGCAGCCAGTGACTCTGTAAAAACCCGGGGAAAAATGTCACTTGGGCCCTATGAGTAAAGCAGGGAACCCAAAAAACCTGACAACCCCCCCGGGGCGGCCACAAAAGTCATCTCTTTTCCCCCCCGCCACAGAGGCCCCAAAACCCCCCGCCACCGAGGCCAAACCCCCCCCCCCCCCGGGCCCCCAAAACCCCCCCCCCACAACCAAACCCCCCCCCCCACAAGGCCAAACCCCCCGCCCCAGAGGCCCCAAACCCCTCCCCCGCAAAAGAAGGGCCCAAACCCCCCCCCACAGGGCCCCGAAACCCCCCCCCCCACAAGGCCAAAACCCCCCCCGCCACAGAGGGCCCGAAACCCCCCCAGCACAAGGCCAGAACCCCCCACACAGAGGGCCCGAACCCCCCCCCCCCCGCCCCAGAGGCCAGGGCCCCCCCAGCACGAGGCCATAAAAACCCCCCCGCCACAAGGCCAAACCCCCCCCCACAAGGCCAAACCCCCCGCCCCCCCCGAAAAACCCCCCCCCGGGGCCCGAACCCCCCCACAGACCAGAACCCTCCCAGGGACAGAGGCCAGAACCCCCCCACCCCCGAGACCAAAACCCCCCCCCCACAGTGGGGCCCAAAAACCCCCCCACCAGAGGGCCCGAACCCTCCCAGCACAAGGCCAGAACCCCCCCCCCACGAAGGCCAAACCCTCCCCGCACCGAAACCAAACCTTCCCAAACACAGAGGGCCCAAAACCCCCACCCCCGCACAAAACAAGAACCCCCCCCAACCAAGAGGCCGAAACCCTCCCAGCACAGGAAAGGGCCCGAACCTTCCCAGCACAGAGGCCCCAAAAAATCCCCAACACAGAGGCCAAAAACCCTCCCAGCACAGAGGCCAGGACCCCCCCGCCCCAGAGGGCCAGGGCCCCCCCGCCACAGAGGGCCAAAACCCCCCGCCCCAAGAGGCCAAACCCTCCCACAAACCCAGACCAAAAAACCCCCCAGCAAAAGAGGGCCAAAAACCCTCCACACAAAGGGCCAGAACCCCCCCCCCCCCGCCACAGAGCCCGAACCCTCCCAGCACAGAGGCCAGAACCCCCCCGCCACAGAGGCCAGAACCCTCCCGCCACAGTGGCCAGAACCCTCCCAGCACAGAGGCCCGAACCCCCGCCACAGAAAGGGCCCAAAACCCCCCCGCCACAGAGGCCAAAAAACCCCCCCCCCCACAGTGGGGCCCGAACCTTCCCAGCACAGAGGGCCCGAACCCCCCAGCACAAAAGGCCAAAAACCCCCCCCCCCACAGTGGCCACAACCCTCCCAGCAAAAGGGCCGAACCCTCCCAGCACAGAGGCCAGAAAACCCCCCCCCCCGGGCCCCAAAACCCCCCCCCCCCCCCCAAACCCCCCCCCCCCCCCCCGCCACAGAGGCCCGGGCCCCCCCCACACAAGGCCAAAACCCCCCCCCCACCGAGGCCAAAAACCCCCCCGCCACAGTGGCCCAAAAACCCCCCCACCCCGAGGCCAAACCCCCCCCCACAGAGGCCAAAACCCCCCCCCCCCCTAAAGAGGCCATAAACCCCCCCCCCCCGCCCACAGAGGCCAAAAACCCTCCCACACAGAGGCCAGAAACCCCCCCCGCCACCCGAGGCCAGAAAACCCCCCGCCACAGAGGCCAAACCCTTTCCCCGCACAAAAGGGCCCGGGAAACCTTTTCCCCAAAAGAGGCCAGAACCCCCCCCCCGGGCCCCGAGCCGGGAACCCCCGCCAAAAGGGCCAAACCCCCCCGCCCCAGAGGCCCGAACCCCCCCCCCCACAAATTGGGCCCAAAACCCCCCCACCCCAGAGGGGCCAAAAACCCCCCCACACAGAGGCCCCGAACCCCTCCCAACCCCCCGAGACCAGAACCTTCCCCAAGCACCAGGCCAGAACCCCCGCCCAAAAAGGCCCAAAACCCCCCCACACAGAAGGGCCCGAAAACCCTCCCCCGCCAAAAGAGGCCCCCAAAACCCCCCCCCCCACAGAGGCCAAAAAACCCCCCAGCACCGAACCCAAACCTTTTCCCCCAACCGAGGCCAAACCCCCCCCATAGAGGGCCAAAAACCCTCCCAGCAAAAAAGGCCATAACCCCCCGCCACATAGGCCCCGAAACCCCCCCCGCCACAGTGGCCCCAAAAAACCCCCCTAGCACAGAGGGCCCGAACCCCCCCTGCCACAGTGGGGCCCAAAACCCCCCAGCACAGAGCCCCAAAACCCCCCCCGCCACAGAGGCCAGAAAACCCCCCCGCCCCCAAAAGGCCAGAAAAACCCCCACACCGACCAAAACCCTCCCAGCACCGAACCGAACCTTCCCAACACATAGGCCAAACCCTCCCCCGCACAGAGGGCCCCCAAAACCCCCCGCACCGAACCAGAACCTTCCCACAAGGGCCCCGGGAAACCCCCCCCCCCCAGAGGCCCCGAAACCCCCCCCCACACAGGGGGCCAGAACCCCCCCGCCACAGAAGGGCCCTAACCCCCCGCCAAAGGGGGCCCAAAACCCCCCACACCGAGACCAAAAACCTTTCCCAGCACAGAGGGCCCTAACCCTCCCAGCACAAGGCCCAAACCCCCCCCCACACAAGGCCAGAACCCCCCCCCAGCAAAAGAGGCCAGAACCCTCCCAGCACAGAGGCCAGAACCCCCCCCCACAGAGGGCCCCGGGAACCCCCCAGCACCGAGACCAAACCTTCCCCGCACAGAGGCCAAAAACCCTTTCCCAAAAACACAAGGGCCCGAAACCCCCCCAGCACAGGGGAAACCCTCCCCCGCCCAGAGGGCCCCAAAACCCCCCAGCACAGAGGCCAGAAACCCCCCCCAAAACAGAGGGCCCGAAAACCCCCCCCCCCCCCCCCACAGAGGCCAGAAAACCCCCCCAGCACAGAGGGCCCGAACCCCCCAAGGGCAGAGGCCAGAACCCCCCCCCCCCCCCCCCCCACAGAGGCCCAAAACCCCCCCAGCAAGAAAGGGCCCCCAAACCCTGCCCCCACCCCGAGGCCAGAACCCTCCAGCAAAAGAGGGCCCCCCCCGAACCCCCCCGGGCCCCAGAGGCCAGAACCCTCCCCCCCACAGTGGCCAGAAACCCCCCCCCCCCCAACACAGGGCCAGAACCCCCCCGCCACAGGGGGCCAAAAACCCTCCCGCCACAGTGGCCAGAACCCTCCCAAACACCGAACCAAACCTTCCCCCGCACAGAGGCCAGAACCCCCCGCCCCAGAGGGCCCGAACCCCCCCCGCCACAGAGGCCAGAACCCCCCCGCCACAGAGGCCAGAACCCTCCCCGCACAGAGGGCCCAAAAACCCCCCCCAGCACAGAGGGGCCCCCAACCCCCCCCCTCCACAGTGGCCAGAACCCTCCCCCGCACCGAGGCCCCGGGAAACCCCCCCCCCCCCCAAATAGGCCAGAACCCCCCCCCCCCCCCCAAGGCCCCAAAAACCCCCCACACAGAGGGGCCCAAACCCCCCCCGCCAAAAGAGGCCAAACCCCCCGCCACAAAGGCCCCCGAACCCCCCCCCGCCACAGAGGGCCCGAAAAACCCCCCAGCAACAGAGGGCCAAAAACCTTCCCAGCACAGAGGCCAGAACCCCCCCCCCCGCCACAGAGGCCAGAACCCCCCGCCAAAGAGGCCCCTAAACCCCCCCCCACAGGGCCCAGAAAACCCCCCCCCCAGCACAAAAGGCCAAACCCTCCCAGCACAGAGGCCAAAAACCCCCCCCCACAGAGGCCCAAACCCCCCCCCACAGAAGGGGCCAGACCCCCCCCAGCACAGAGGCCAGAACCCTCCCAGCACCGAGACCAGAACCTTCCCAGCACAGAGGCCAGAACCCCCCCCCCAAAAGACGCCAAAAACCCCCCCCGCCCCAAGGGCCCCGAACGCCCCCCCGCCACAGAGGGGCCCAAAACCCCCCAACCAAACCCAAACCAGAACCTTCTCCTTTCCCCCCGGAGGGCCCCCCAAACCCCCCCGCCATAGAGGGGCCCAAACCCCCCCCAGCACAGAGGCCAAAACCCCCCCCACAAGGCCCCGAAACCCCCCCCCCCCCACAAGGGGCCCGAACCCTCCCAGCCAAAAGAGGGGCCCGAAACCCCCCCCCCCACAGTGGCCAGACCCCCCCCAGCACAGAGGCCCCTAACCCCCCCACAGAGGCCCGAAACCCCCCCCCACAGAGGCCCTAAAAACCCCCCCCCACAGAGGCCAAACCCCCCCCAGCAAGAGGCCAAAACCCTCCCCCCACCGGGGAACCCCGAACCTTCCCACACAGGGGGGCCCCGAACCTTCCCAGCAAAAAAGGCCAGAAACCCCCCCCCCACAGGAGGCCAAAAACCCCCCCCCAAAAGGGGGCCCGAAACCCCCCCAGCAAACCCAGAACCAAACCTTTTTCCCGCACCCGAGGGCCCAAAACCCCCCAGACAGAGGCCAGAACCCTCCCAACACCGATCCCGAACCCCCCCCCCCACAGAGGCCAGGGAACCCCCCCCGGGCCCCAGAAAGGGCCCGGGAACCCCCCCCAGCACAGAGGGCCCGAAAACCCCCCCCACACCGAGACCAGAACCCTTTCCCCGCAACCCGGGGGCCAAACCTTTCCCAGCACCGAGGCCAGAACCCCCCAGCACAGACCAGAAACCCCCCCGGGGCCCCCCAGAGGCCAGAACCCCCCCCCCCCCGCCCCCCCCGGGCCCAAACCCCCCCCCCCGCCAGAGAGCCCAGAACCCCCCCGGCACCGAGGCCAGAACCCCCCCCCCCCGCCACAGAGGCCCAGAACCCCCCCCCCGCCCCCCAGAGGGCCCAAACCCCCCCCAGCACCGAAACCCAAAAACCCCCCCAGCACAGAGGGCCCGAACCCTCCCACACCGAAAACCCCGAACCCCCCCAGCACAGGGGCCCGAACCCTCCCCGCCAAAAGAGGCCCAAAAAAACCCCCCCGCCACAGAGGCCCAAAACCCCCCCCCCCCCGCCACAGAGGCCAAACCCCCCCGCCACAGAGGCCAGAACCCTCCCACCACCGAGACCAGAACCCTCCCCCCCCCGGAGGCCCGAACCCCCCCACACCGAGAAACCCCAAAACCCCCCCAGGGACAAGGGGCCCGAACCCCCCCCCCACAGAGGGGGCCCGAACCCCCCCAAACCCCAGAGGCCAAAAACCCCCCCGCCACCGAGGCCCCAAAAACCCCCCCACACCGAAAACCAGAACCCTCCCCAAAACACAGAGGCCAAACCCCACCCCCACAGAGGGCCCAAAACCCCCCCCCACAGGGCCAGACCCCCCCCCCCCCCGCCACAGAGGCCAGAACCCTCCCGCCACAGAGGCCAGAACCCTCCCAGCACAGAGGCCAGAACCCTCCCAGCACAGAGGCCAGAACCCTCCCAGCACCGAGGCCAGAACCCTCCCAGCACAGAGGCCAGAACCCTCCCAGCACAGAGGCCAGAACCCCCCCACCACAGAGGCCAGAACCCCCCCCCACCACAGAGGCCAGAACCCCCCCCACAGAAAGGGCCCGAAAACCCCCCCAGCACAGAGGGCCCAAAACCCTCCCGCCACAGGGCCAAACCCCCCCCCAAGAGGCCAGAAACCCCCCCCCGCAAAAGAGGCCAAACCCCCCCCCCCGGGCCCCAGAGGCCCCAAACCCCCCCGGGGCCCCAGAGGCCAGAAACCCCCCCACACAGAGGCCAGACCCCCCCCCCCCACAGAGGCCCGAACCCCACCCCCCCACAAAGGGCCCGAACCCCCCCGCCACAGAGGCCCAAAACCCTCCCACACAAAAGGCCAGAACCCTCCCGCCACAGTGGCCAGAACCCTCCCAGCACCGAGGCCAGAACCCCCCCCGCCACAGAGGCCCCCCAAACCCCCCCCAACCACCGAGGCCAAACCCTCCCAGCACAAGGGCCGAACCCCCCCCGCCACTGGGGCCCGAACCCTCCCCGCAAAAAAGAGGGCCCAAACCCCCCCCAGCACAGAGGCCAAACCCCCCCCCCCCCCCGCCACAGAGGCCCCGAACCCCCCTGCACAGAGGCCAGAACCCCCCCGCCACAGAGGCCAAAACCCCCCCGCCACAGAGGCCAGAACCCCCCCCGCCACAGAGGCCAGAACCCCCCCCCCACAGAGGCCAGAACCCCCCCGCCACAGAGGCCAGAACCCCCCCGCCACAGAGGCCAGAACCCCCCGCCACAGAGGCCAGAACCCTCCCAGCACAGAGGGCCCAAAACCCCCCCGGGCCCCAGAGGCCAGAACCCCCCCGCCAAAGAGGGCCCGAAACCCCCCCCCACAAAAAGGGCCCGAACCCTCCCAGCACAAGGCCCCGAACCCTCCCAGCACAAGGGGCCCGAACCCTCCCAGCACAGAGGCCAAACCCCTCCCCCACAAGGCCCCGAACCCCCCCCCCCCACAAGGCCAGAAACCCCCCCCCCCACAGGGCCAGACCCCCCCCACAGAGGCCCAGAACCCCCCCCCCCCCACAGAGGCCCCGAACCCTCCCCCGCACAGAGGCCAGAACCCCCCCCCGCACATAGGCCAGAACCCTCCCGAGACAGAGGCCAGACCCCCCCCCACAAACCCAGGCCCCCAACCCCCCACACAAGACCAAACCCCCCCAGCACGAGGCCAAAACCCCCCCCCCCCCCCACAGGGGGCCAAAAAAAAAACCCCCCCCCACAGAAGGGCCCGAACCCTCCCAGCACAGAGGCCCGAACCCTCCCAGCACAGAGGCCAAAACCCCCCCAGCCCCCGAGGCCAGAACCACCCCCCCACCCCCCCCCCACAGAGGCCAAAAACCCTCCCAGCACAGATCCAGAACCCCCCCCCACAGAGGCCCCCAAAACCCCCCCCCCCCCAATGCCAGAACCCCCCCCGCCACAAGGCCCAAAACCCTCCCACACAAGGCCAGAACCCCCCAACCCGAGGGCCCGAACCCTCCCAGCACAGAGGCCAGAAAACCCTTTCCCCGCACAGGGGGCCAAAACCCTCCCCGCACAGAGGCCAGAACCTTCCCAGCACAGAGGCCAGAACCCCCCCCGGCAACAGAAGGGGCCCGAACCCTCCCAGCACAGAGGCCGAACCTTCCCCAAACACCGAGGCCCGAACCCCCCCCCCCCCGGGCCGCCACAGAGGGCCCAAAAAACCCCCCAGCACAAAAGGCCAGAAAAAACCCCCCCCCACAGAAAGGGCCCGAACCCCCCCACCCCCAAGGGGCCCGAACCCCCCTTTCCACAGAGCCCGAACCCTCCCAGACAAAAGGCCAAACCCCCCCCCAGCACAGAGGCCCCGAACCCACCGCCACAGAGGCCAGAACCCCCCGCCCACAGAGGCCAGAAACCCCCCCCCCCCCGGGGGCCCGACCCCCCCCCCCCCAGAGGGCCCAAAAACCCCCCCCAGGGACAAGGGGGGCCAGAACCCCCCCCGCCCCAGAGGCCAGAACCCCCCCGCCACAAAAGGCCCAGAACCCCCCCGTCCCCAAGAGGGCCCAAAACCCCCCAGCACAAGGGGCCAAAAACCCCCCCCACAAGGGCCGAACCCTCCCACACGGAGGCCAAACCCTCCCGCCCCCAGCACAGAGGCCAGAACCCTCCCAGCACAGAGGCCAGAACCCTCCCAGCACAGAGGCCAGAACCCTCCCAGCACAGAGGCCAGAACCCCCCGCCACAGAGGCCAGAACCCTCCCAGCACAGAGGCCAGAACCCTCCCAGCACAGAGGCCAGAACCCTCCCAGCACAGAGGCCAGAACCCTCCCGCCACAGAGGCCAGAACCCCCCCCGCACAGAGCCAAACCCCCCACACGGGCCAGAACCCTCCCAGCCCCAGAGCCAAACCCCCCCAGCCCGAGGCCCAGAACCCCCCCAGCCCCCGAGGCCAGAACCCCCCCGCACAGAGGCCAGAACCCTCCCAGCACCGAGGCCAGAACCCTCCCGCCACAGAGGCCAGAACCCCCCCGCAGAGGCCCGAACCCCTCCCAGCACAGAGGCCAGAACCCTCCCGCCACAGAGGCCAGAACCCTCCCAGCACAGAGGCCAGAACCCTCCCAGCACAGAGGCCAGAACCCCCCCACCACCGAGGCCAGAACCCTAAAGCACTGAGGCCAGACCACCAGCACAAGAAGAAAACCCAGCCAAGAGGAGAAACCTCGAGGCAAGAGGGAAAGAAACCTCCCAAGGGGACAAAAGGAGAAACCTCAAGGGGAAAGAGGGGAGAAACCCCCCCAGAAGGGGCTTTAAGGGAACCCCATGGCAAAGGGGGGGAACCTCCGAGGGGTTTTTGAGGGGAAAACCCTCGCAATGAGGAAAACCTCCATGGGCAAAAAGGGGGCAGAACCTCAATCCCAAAAGGGGGGGAAGAAAACCGCTCTTTAAGCGGAGGGAGAAACCCATCCGCCAATGAGGAAGGAAAAACCCATCCTTAAAGAGGCAGAAACCCGGGGTTTAAGAGGAAGAAAACCTCCGAGCCAAGAGGAGAACCCCCAAGGCCCAAAAGGAGAAACCCCCCCCAAAAGAAACCCCCCCCGCCAACCCCCCCCCAAAGAGGGGA
>JAODAL010083504.1:0-11231 GCA_025379985.1 Phyllomedusa bahiana
CGGGGAAAAGGTTTTTTGGGGCGGTCAGGAAGATTCAATGCCTTTTAACTAAAATGGGGGTTGAAAGTCCTTTTTCCGATTTTAAAAATCTGGGCTCATGCGGGTTTGGGGGGCTCATGCGTAAAGGACGGGGGATACAATTCCGTTCAACTAAAATGGTGGTTCAAAGACCCCTTTTTCCGGCATTTTAATCTGTGGGTAGACAGGTAAAAGTCTACTGGGTACAGACAGGTATAGTCAATGTCAAGTTCAACAAAATGGGGGTTTAAAAAGATTTTTCCAGCACTTTTTAACGGGGGGGTCAAAAAGGTTTAATGTCATACTGGGGGTACAGACAATATATTTTAATGTCCAGTTAACAAAATGGGGTTCAAAGACCCTTTTTCCCGGGAAATTTTTTAAATTTGGGGGGGCAAAAGGGGTTTTAATGGTCTACTGCGGTCCAGGACAGGTATGTCAATGTCCATTCAACTAAAAGGTGGTTAAAAGATCCTTTTCCACATTTTTTTAATCTGGGGTCAACGGGTTTTAATGGTCCTGGGGTACAAAACAGGTATAGTCAATTCCAGTTCAACTAAAATGGGGGTTAAAGACCCCTTTTTTTCCGGCGTTTTTAAAATCGGGGTCATACAGGTTTGGGCTCATGCGTTTTCGGACGGGGAAAATTCATGTCAGTTCAAGAAAAATGAGGGTTAAAATCATACCCCCTTTTGGGCACTTTTAAATTTGTGGGTCATGCGGGTTTTAAGGTCAGCTGGGGTTGCAAACAGGGAAGTAAAAGGTCTGTGATTTTTTTTTCTGTGGCTTTTAAAACCCAAAAGGGGTTTTTCCCCTAAATGTACCCGTATCCTTTTGATTTTTGGGGATGTTAATTCCAGTTTCCCCCAGCCCTTTTTGGGGGTGTAAAAAAATGAAGGTGTTGTTGCTCCCATAGACTTTAATGTCCCATCGGGGGATAACTATTATCGACATCTTTTATTTATAATTGCCGAAATTGACCATCGACCCATGACGATGCAAAAGTAATCGCTACACTAGTTATTGTTGTTCTTATGCCTGAATAAAACTGGGAGGCCAATAAAAATGAAGGGTGTCGGAGTGCCATTTGCTTTCCAAAGCGGCGATTCCGGAACAAAAAACCCCCCAGGGGCGGCCCCCAAAGGGGCCGGGGGCCAAGCAAAGTGTCACAACTAAGGTTGGAATTTCCCGAAATTCGATTCGTTTCACCTTCGCTGAATTTACTCGACAAAAAATAACTTCCGTTCCGAATTACTTTGGGCACTAATCACGGATTAAAAAAACACTATTTCCTGGCTTGCACAAGCCTGCAGTGCTGTAGAACGTTTTGCCATGCGTTAATTATGCAGAGTGAAGCTGTGGTTTGGTCTTCATACATGTTGTGTTTTATAGTATGACAAACGCACATACTTGCCGGCCGTCTCTTAGAATGCTTCATCACTCTAAAATTCCCTGGCACTTAAGAGGGCAAACTGACCAAAAAACAGAAAGGGGGAAATGTAGCCGGATTAAAGTCATGCGAGCGACAGCTGGAAAAAACAAGCTGAGGGCTCAGTGGCAACATCAGTGACAGAGTGTGGAGATGACGGGCGGCAGCCACCAGCAGCGAGAGGTCAAGAGTGTCACAATGACATAGTGTGTAGGTCACGCAGCAGCACAGCAAGCAGCAAGAGTCAGAACAGTGGTACAATGAACACAGTGTGTAGGTCAACGGCAGCACCCACAGCAGCAGTCATGAGGTCAACAGTGGCACAATACATTCTGGAGGTCTGGAGTGGCAAAAACAGAATAGGCCACAGATGGGACAATGACACAGAGACTAGGTACACGGCAAGCAGCCACATCAGCAGCATGATGTCAGATCAAATGCACACATGACACAGTGTGAAGGTCACGGCAGCAGCCACAGCAGCAGTCATAGTCAGGACAGTGGCACAATGGGCCGGAGGTCTTTCTGGAGTG
Source organism: Phyllomedusa bahiana (assembly GCA_025379985.1). Taxonomy (NCBI): domain Eukaryota; kingdom Metazoa; phylum Chordata; class Amphibia; order Anura; family Hylidae; genus Phyllomedusa; species Phyllomedusa bahiana. Next base: position 1,981 of record JAODAL010083504.1, read on the forward strand.
ACAAAAACAGGAATAGGCCACAGAGTAGGGACAATGACACAGTGTGTAGGTCACGGCAGCAGCCACAGCAGCAGTATGAGGTCAGACAGTGGGCACCATGGACACAGTGTGTGGATCACGGCAGCAGCCACAACAGCAGCATGAGGTCAGACAGTGCCAATGACAGTGTGTGGTCACGCAGTAGCCACGCACAGCAAGAGGGTCAGACAGTGGCACAATGACACAGTGTGTAGGTCAGTGGCAGAGCCACAGCATGCAGCTATGAGATCAGACAGTAGGCATCAATGACATTTCTGGAGGTGGCAAAAACAGGAGTAGGCCACAAGTGGACAATGACAAGTTGTGAATGTCACGGGCAGCATCCCAGCAGCAGCATGTGGTCAGGACAGTGGCACAATGACAAGTGGTGTAGTCACATGGCGAAGCAGCCACAGCAGTCACAAGAGGTCAACAGTGGCACAATGACATTCTAGGAGGTTGCAAAACAGAATAAGGCGACATATTGTGGACAAATGACAACAGTGAGGAGGTCACGACAGCAGCCACAGCAGCAGTATGAGGTCAGACAGTGGCAACAATGACCACAGTGAGTTAAAGGTCACGGCAGCAGCCACAAACAGCATGCAAAATGAGGTCAGACAGTGGCACAATGACAGTGTGTAGTTCACGTCCGCAGCCACAGCAGCAGCATGACAATCAACAGAGGCACAATGACACAGTGTGTAGGTCACGCAGCAGCCACAACAGCAGCATGAGGTTAGACAGTGGCACATGACCGTGTGTATACACGGCAGCAGCCACAGCAGCAGCAATGAGGTAAACAAGGCACAAAGACAGAGTGTGTATGGGTTCACGGCAGCAGCCACAGCAGCAGCATGAGGCAGACAGTGGCCCAATGACATTCTGGATGGCAAATACCAGGATAGGCCACAGAGTGGGACAATGACACATTGTGTAGGTCACGCAAGCAGCAGCCACCGCCAAGCATGAGGTTAGAAGACAGTGGTCAAATGACAGAGTGTGTAGGTCACGGCAAGCACCACAGCAGCAGCATAGGTCAGACATGGCACAATGACATTCTGGAGGTGGCAAAAACAGTAATAGGCCCACAGATGGACAATTACACAGTGGTTGCGTTCCACGGCCAGCAGCCACAGCAGCATTCAGAGTGTCAGACAGTTGGCACAATGACATAGAGTGTAGGTCATGGCAGCAGTGCCCCAAAGCATCATGAGGTTCCAGACAGTGGCCACAATGACACAGTGTAAGGTCCCAGCAGCAGCCACACAGCAGCATGAGGTCCAGAGACAGTGGCACAATGACAGTGTTGTAGGTCACGGCAGCAGCACATCAGCATCACGAGGTCAGAACAAGTGCACAATGGACACAGTTGTAGGTCATGGCATGCATCCACATACAGCAGCCTGAGGTCAGACATGGCACAATGACATTCTGGAGGTGGCAAAATGGATTTAAGCCCAGAGTGGAACAATGACACAGTCTGTAGTCACGGCAGCACCCACAGACAGCAGCATGAGCAACAGTGGCACAATGGACATTCTGGAGGTGGCAAAACTAAGGTAATAGCCACAGAGATGGGACAATGGACACAGTGAGGAGGTCACGGCAGCAGCCACAGCAGCACATGAGGTCAACAGTGGCACAATGACATAGTGTGTAGGTCATGGCAGCACAGCCACAACAGCAGCATGAGGTCGACAGTGGCACAAAGACAGTGTAAGGTCATGGCAGCAGCACAGCAGCATCAGATGTCAGACAGTGGGAACAATGACACAGTGTGAAGGTCAAGGCAGCAGCCCACAGCAGCACATGAGGTACAGACAGTGCACAATGACCAGTTCTGGAGGTGGCAAAAAACAGAGTAAGCCCTCAGAGTTGGACAATTCACAGTCAGTATTCACGCAGCAGCCACGGCGGCAGCATGAGTTCAGATATGGCACAAAATGACATTCTGGGAGTGCAAAAACAGTGAGTAGGGCCACAGAGTTGGACAAAGACACAGTGTGGTAATCACGCAGCAGCCACAGCAGCAGCATGAGGTACAGACAGTGGGCAAAATGACAGTGTGTAGTCACAGGCAGCAGCCACATCAGCAGCATGAGGTCGACAGTGGCACAATGACACTAGTGTGAGGTCACGGCGCAGCCTCAACAGCAGCATGAGGTCAGAATCAGTGGCACAATGACAGTGTGTAGGTCAAGAAGCGAGCCACCGCACAGCATGATGTTCGACGTGGCACAATGACACAGTGTGTAGGTCACGGCAGCAGCCACAGCACAGCATGAGGTCAGAACAGGGCACAATGACATTCTGGAGGTGGAAAAAACGAGAGTAGGCCACAGAGTGGGACAATGACACAGTGTGTAGATCACGCTGCAGCCACATCACATGCATAGAGGTAAGGACAATGGCACAATGACATAGTGTGTAGGTCACGGCAGCAGCCACAGCAGTAGCATGAAGGACAGACAGTGGTAACAATGACATTCAGGAGGATGGCAAAAACGAGTGAATAGGCCACAAGATGGGAACACATGACACAAGTGTGGATACACTTCAGCACCACAGACAGCATCAGCATGAGGTCAGACAGTGGGCACAAAGACACCAGTGTGTAGGTCCACTGCAAGCAGCCACAGCAGCAGCATTAGTCCAGCCAGGGTCAAAATGACATTCTTGAGGTTGCAAAACAGGAATAGAGGCACAGAGTGGGACAGACCTGGTGGAGGTCACAGCAGCAGCCACATCAGCAGCATGAAGTGCAAACAGTGGCACAGATGACACAGTGTTAGTCATGCAGCAGCCACAACAAGCAGCATGAGGTCAGACAGTGGCACAATCACATTGAGTAGGTCACGGCAGCAGCCAGAGCAGCAGCATGAGGTTCAGACAGTGGCACAATAGACAGAGTGTGATAGGTCAGGCAAGCAGCCACAGCAGCAGCATGAGGTCAGACAAGATGGCACAAAGACATTCTGGAGGAGGCAAAAACAGTAATATGCCACAGAGTGGCACAATGACAGAGAGTGGAGTGACGCGGCGAGGGGCAACAGCAAGATGTCCAGAGAGAGGCACAATGACACAGTGTGGAGGTCACTCAGCAGCCACACTGCATCAGCATGATGTCAGACAGTGGCACAGTGACAACAGTTGTAGTGTGGAGGAGGTGGCCAATAACAGACCCTGGTAAAGAAGATGGTGGGCAATGAGAAACTCGGTCAGCATATGATGTGGCATCCCAGGCGGAGGCTGCATCAGAATAGTGGCTGAGGCAAGTAGTGAACCCAGACTCAATTCTCACAGTGTTTTGGGTGAGGCATCATGGCTGATGTAGTCTGACTGTCTAAGGCATTGGTGTGTGGAAATACTGGCCGATCCACCGCACTCGATTCATCTTGAACAAAGGTCTGATCCGTTCCAACGATTATCCTCCCGTGACAAGCGGGTTCCACCTAGGGGTAACGAGGCCCCCGCCGCACTGCACACCCCGCTTGATGCCACACTACATGCCGGGCAGGACAGCCTTCTTCTCCACTGCAAACATCGGCAAGTTGCGGCCACACATCCATTTTGGGCTGCCCAGTACTCCAGCGGATCTTCTAACTGGGGTGGCAGAGTGCTTTTCCATGTAGGCCACCACCTGTTGGTTCAGGTTCTGCTCCAGGTCCAAGCCTGCTGCTGGCGACTGCCCACCTCACTACGGGTGAAGGAAGTTGCTCATGTAGTGACTCCAGACTTAGTTGCTGCTGATGGAGCTGGTATGCTCCGACCTCCCCCCCCCCGACTTCCCTCGGCAGCCGAGGCAGTAGTAACGTGACACTGAAGAACCCCCCCGTCGACCTGTCAAGAGGGACGATGCCGCACATGGGCATGCGCCAACTGACTACGGAGGATTTCCCCTATAGTATTTGAAGTTTGTCCTCGCCTCACAAATAGTCTGGAAAAAGGCTCACCAATTTGACTCGGTAGCGAGGGTCCAAATAGGGTTGGAGAGCCAAAGTCATCCCTCTGGCCGATGCTTACTATTCCTGTCACTACCAGGGCAAATCATCATGCCTTCGGGCCATCTGCACAAGTGAACTCCGAGGGGCTCCCTGCCTCCAACTTTCAACTGTATACTGCCAGGAGCTTGCGGGTCATCTGCCTCGTCTTCCTTATCTCCCTCTAGCTCCTCCGCTGCTCCTGCTCCTCCTCTCAAGTCACCTTGTTATAAAATACACTCATTTAACCATACAATGGGCTTCTGCTTCAATTCCTCCTCCTCCTCCTCCTTTCAGTCCCCACGACTCATGTGGCCGCGAGATGTAGTCGACACGTCTCCAGTCCCCCAGCCCAGCACAGATTTTTCAGCATCAGTTCCAGACAAGCAGAGGAATGGACGTTATTCATCCCGTAGTCCTGGTGACTGACAAATAACGACGCCTCCCTCTGAATGGCCTAATCAAACGGCAGGTGTCCAACGCATGAGCTGCCAACTGGCTGACATCAAAGTTACACAGAGGGAGTACTTTCTGTTCTGCCATGGATCATCAAAAAAATCAGTTAATTGCCTTTCTCTGTTCATACAGTCGGTCCCAACATGTGCAGCTGGAATTCCAACGGGTGAAACATCGCACGTCAAGTGTGGTGGGGAGTCCGTTCTGGCGCCCGCTGCAACACTCGATGAGGGTATTCCTGCTTGTACGAATGGATAAAGTGCAATGCACAGATTCCCTGCCATTATCAGAATGTTCTGAAGATCGGTGGAAGACAACAGAACCTTTTCACAACCAGATTGAACACCGAGCGCCATGCAGGGCGCATGGACCATCCCTCCTCGTGGCAAGCCGCGCGGCACACCAGTTCTCCCATTGTCCGGTCACCATGGTTCCGATTTGCAGTTGGCGCGGAGAAAGCCACACACGATTCTTGCTGTCATGAACTGCGGACATTTCCTCCCCTGTGTGACTGCGTCTCGCCGAGGCAATCCAGTTTAGAACTTGCGTTGACAAACACCGCTGTGCCCTACACATGTGGTATGATGGAGCAGTACTTGTGGAGGCTGAGATGGTGGTGGAGGAGGAGGAGGTGGACATTGGCGCAGGAGCACGGTCAGCTGCTGCACCTTAGGATGGTTGGACGCATACTGTTGTCTCTTTGCAATCGCCTCGCTGAACGACTGCTGGCGCCTTGGAGTAGCGAGGAGCAAGGAGCATCTGGACTGGGAGATGATGTCAAAGAGAAACAGCTCCCTCTGCAGAGGTGGTGGAGCCTTGACTTGCTGCAAGCATGCGTGGCCACTGGGCACTGCTGCTGCAGTTTTGCTGCGAGTCGGCAGGATGGGACCACCACATCCTGAGCTCAAACGTTTCTCTCTCGCCAGGCCACTGGATGGTGACGCTGGCATGTGTTGACGCAGGGCCATGGTGTCAACGAAAGCTTCCTTGGGCCACGCTTCACTTTTCTGCTTACAGATTCTACATAAACCCATATTCGGCTCCTCCGGTGTCCTTAGCAAAGAACTGCCACATTCCGCCGGTATCGATTTTACCGCCAAACTCTCCGCACAGGGTGACTACTGCCGCCGCTGCCCTCGCTGCGTCCCTGTGCCCTACTTTCTTGGACCGCGAAGCGGTTTTTTACCCCCGTGCCTCTTGGCTCTCCGACCTCAAACATCTGCTGGACTCACGGCACACAACCCACTTGCTGGCTCGCCATTGCTGACGCCAAGCTGACGCCCTCCTTCACCTGACAATGGATGAAGCCCATGCCTCACCCGGCTCCCAAGTGCGGTCGGCTACATCATCACTAATTGTGATTTTACGTCACGCTGTCCTCATCACCGGTCCTTGTTTATGCAGAGGCTGACCCATCATACAACATGACCTCCTACCACTCTCAACATCTATACTTTGCCACCTACGCAAGAACAGGGTATTAATGGCCCCATTGTCTTTCATTCGTGCCAAGTAGCTGCTGACTGCCCTCCTCAAATTGTTCCATCCTCGGTAATAATAGTGGCGCTGAGCCAACCACATAGAAGATCTCCTGCTGAGGAACCAGATGGGACAGAGGCGGGTTGAGACAGGTGAGGGCGCTGACCCGCTCCCCTGGGCAATTGCCAAATAAGTTTCCCACCGACTCTCTTGGCTGGTGTTGTCAAATTCATCTGGAGGAAGTGGATGACCTAGTCCAAACCAATCAAGAACCCTTGGGTTGCTAGTCAGTACACGCCGCTGATGTACAGCGGCAGTTGTGCCTCATCGAGTGACCCCTGCTTGCGACGCCCCTTGTGTGGCTGGCGACCTGGGCCATGGAATGTTTTGTGCCTCTGCACACGCAGGTGAAAGCCTGCCACCCTCTCTGTCTGACATACTGTTTTTTCTAAAAATGTACAACACTGTTTGATAAATATATCTGTATATGAAAAAAACACACCCTGTATTTGAGAAGCCAAAGTAAATGAACCCAGTAACAAGCTTGGAAACCCTTGGATATAAATTGCGCTCCACAAATGGGCAGGGAAAAATTGACTTGATGTGCGTTTTAAAAACTCTGTGTATTTTACTGAAATAAAAGCACAACAGCTAATAACCTTCATAATTAGCTACGAATTTCTTCGTGGTGGTGAAAAACAAAGTTTTTTTTACTGAATACAACTGCAGAAAACCTTAATTTAAACCCCTGGATGTAAATTGCGCAAAAGAATTTAGCCACCAAACTTGTAGCTTGTAGCGTGTTACAATGGTGTTTTTTTATGCTACAAAAACAAGAGATAAAAATTGTAATTAAACCTTCGCTTGTGAATTATGCTACAGGAAAAAATGTAAAAATTTTGGGTTGAAAATGACGGTTTTCTTGGAGTCACCACAGCTGAAAACAACGCTTAATTAACCCTGATGTAAATTGCGCTAAAGAATTGAGCCACCACAAACTATGCTTTGTAGCGTGTTACAATGCGGTGTTTTTTTCGCCACCAACAAAGATAAAATTGTAATTAACCTTTGCTTGTGAATTAGGCTACAGGAAAAAGTAAAATATTTTGGCGTGAAAATGACGGTTTTCTTGGGGTCACCACAGCTGAAAACAATGCTTAATTAACCAATGATGTAAATTGCGCCAAAAAATTGAGCCACCACAAAATATAGCTTTTTAGGGGTGTTACAATGCGGTGTTTTTTTTACGCCACACAATAAGAGATAAAATGTAATTAACCTTTGCTTGTGAATTATGGGTACAGGGAAAAAATTTTATATTTGGGGTTGAAAATACGGTTTCTTGGATCACCACAGCTAAAAAACAACGCTTAATTAACCCCTGGATGTAAATTGCGCCAAAGAATTGAGCCACCACAAACTATTTCTTTGTAGCGTTTACAATGCGGTTTTTTTACGCCACACAACAGAATAAAATGTAATTAACCTTTTCTTTTGAATTATCTACAGAAAAATGTATATATTTTGGCGTTGAAAATGACGGTTTCTTGGGGTCAGCACAGCTGAAAAACAACGCTTAATTAACCCCTGGATGTAAATTGCGCCAAACAATTGGGCCACCACAAACATAGCTTGTAGCGTTACAATGGCGTATTTTTTACGCCACACAACAAGAGGATAAAATTGTAAAATTTAAACCCTTCGCTTGTGAATTTGGCTACAGAAAAATGTATAATATTTTGGCATGAAAATGACCGTTCTTGGGGTCACTACAGCTGAATAACAATGCTTTAAATTTAAACCCCCGGATGTAAATTGCCAAAGAATTGAGCAGCCAAAAATGAAGTGGTATTTTTATTGTAAAAATGCTTTTTTTTTTAAAGAAAAAACAGGAACTGTTTTAGATCCCCCTTGGATATTCAATGTGCTGTGAGCAGATAGGATTTAAAGATTGCCTGCAGTGGACGCACACGGGTTTTCAGATCCAATCCCCCAAAAAATCAAAATAGAACGTTAAGAAAGCATCTCTGAACAAGCGAGACACCCCACAAAAATCGCTGTATAAAAATCGTTTTTCAGAATAACAGCTGCGGCAGCACCCCCCCTACAGTACAGTGAGAGGGTATACTCCCAGCTCGCCCCCGGGACTTAAAAGTGGGTGACCACAGAAATCCCGCCGTCTCTGATTGGCTTTATTCTGCCATTCTGCACTATGCCCTTCTCCTCCCAGAGTGCTTTTCCCCATTACGCCATGTGCTCGGAGCATTTATCAATCAAAGCCACTTTGTTCACCCGAATCCCCCAAACTTGACTTCGTTCAAACCCCAATTTTTTCCCGAAATTTTAACGAATTTCCCCTTCGTTAATTCAATTCGCCCTCTCAGTCACAACACAAAACACACTTAACAATTTAACACAACACACCATGTAAACACACTGTGAGCTCCCCACTCTGGGACACCACATTCCTTTAGGGATGGACAGAGGCAGATACTGGGTTCAAACGGGGCTTGCTTCCGTTTTTTATTCACCCCAAACAAAAAAGATGGAATAGAGCACAGCAAACAATAAACATAAACAAAAATCCTGCCACTGAGCGCTTACTTAACAGGGGTATTCCCTACTAGCACCTTGGAGATGGTGTAGCAGACACTGGCTTCCACCAGTGTGAAAATCTCCAGCCCAGAAGGAACTGGAGAACAGCCCCCCCCATCGCTTACCTGCTGCCTTATATACCACCGGAAAACCCGGAGTAGCCTTTGGGGTAAGCACCCACCCTGCTCTATACTTACTCCCAATGAAAGGCCCACCCAGGAATGGCTGGAACCGTCTAACAGAACTTTAAAAGTAGTCGACAGCCGTACGCCGACACCCATTTCAATGGCCTTTTCCCCCACCAAGGGTCTTACCTTTTGGGGGCATTTTTCTTGCCCTCCAAGCAAATTCCCAAAAACCCGGGGGGATAACACTCCATCGCAGACCTTCCCCGCTGCGGCCTTACAAACTATAAACATCACACACAAAAACAGAATACACACGATACACATCACACATTTGAACGGGTTTTGGCGAGAAGTGGACCACTGGACCACCGCAAGCATGAGTAAGCCACCCGGGGGCTTAGTCAAAATAGTCCCGGGTTTTTACCAAGCCCGCCGCAAAACGGGAAAGGATTTTTCTGCGGGGAAGTCACCCGGGCGCTACCCTACGGGTTGCTTGCGGAGGGAGCCGAGGGGGTTTGCATGGAAAAAATCGAAGACAGCCAGTCGGGAAAAAAAGGGAAAGGCAGGGCAGGGGGCTAGGTTCTGGCGTGGA
>JAODAL010083505.1:0-11231 GCA_025379985.1 Phyllomedusa bahiana
ACAGTACTGAAATCAAACAAAAAGCGGAGAAAAGGGCGCACCTCGTGCGGGTAAACCTCTTAAAGACTGAATAAATAGTAAATTACCGCTCACTCTTGAATTTGTGCAAAGATGGCACTACTCATATAATCGCGATAATTAATAACGATCCCGGGATCAGTGTCGAGTCGCCGTCCAACCAGCCACTAGCATGGGTAAACCTCCACAGAAATTCTTGATGGTCTCCGGATAAATAATAGAACAAAAAGTAATTCCTTTTTCAAACTTATTACGGCAAGAGCAGGGAGAACTAGCTCTGGACAGCGCTGCAGACATTAGAAAGGACAAGACACTGGGCAGCTCGCCACATTAAAGGGGTCTTTTTATTGTCCCAAAGAAACATAAAATAGAATAAAACAAGACGCGTTTCGCGAGGTATCTCCCTCGCTTCCTCAGTTGCATATGTTACAAAGTATCCACAGAGCTCCGTATATATAAAGTTAAACTGTCACATGATCCACACAAAAAAATTGATAAAAAGCTATATGTAAAATTATCAATAAAACATACCAATGAGTTAATATGTCGATAAAATAGAACATAGACAATCAATACCTGATATAAAAGAGATATAAAATGTATATATAATGGTAAAATTAAATTAAGACAAAACTTGTACCAATTTTTTAAAATCCACCAGGGGCGCTGGGGACCCTGTTAGTAAATATAGGTCAAGTAAACAACAGATGCAACAATTTTGATACAATGTTAAAATGTTAAGAGCCTGTTAAAAATACCTAAAACGGTCCGCATGATGTTAATCATGCGGTTGTCACCCACAGTCTTCCTAGACACTTTGAATCAGCACATAAGGGTATGAAACCAAAATTTTTGGTACAACCTATTGAGCATATTCCAGAATATGTACACGACAGGGATAAAAAATTATCTGAAAAAGAAACATTTTGGATATAAAGTAAATACCCTGAAACCCCCCCGGCCTTTAAACGAGATGACAGATTTATAACTTAGAAAATTCTGTCTTTCACCTCGTCTACTGAATCTTTCATCTTCAAGTTCCTTTAGTCTAACCATCTCTCTGTACATTAGAGGCTCTATGTCACAGGTGTCAAACACAAGGCCCGCGGGCCACATCCGGCCCGCGGCCTTGTGTTTTTCCGCCCGCGATCTCCCGACTCCGCACGGTTTTTTTTAAACCACAGCCGCCAGATCATTTAGCAGCTACACGCTCGGTGGCAGCTGCTGGTACAGGAAAAGGCAGGAGGATCGTTTCCCTCCCACCTTCTCCCTTTGTATGTACTGTGCTCGGTGAGAAACTGTACATACGGCGTCACAGGGGCGTGACGCTCCGCTCTACTCACGCCCCCTGTGACGCTGGGTCTCCTCGGCCGGCAGCCTCTGCCGCCGAGGTCATCTCTGGGAGCTGCGTGCGGGCGTAAGCGGCGTGAAGTCACGCTGCTTACACCGTACACCAGCTCCAGGACCGGACCGCGCCGCGCCCTGCTGCCCTTCCACCAGTTAAGCAGTTTTTATTTTATTTATAATCATTAGGGGGGGGGGTGGGGCATGTTTAAGGCTACTGGGGGCGGCTGTGGGGCATATATAAGGCTACTGGGCGCTGTGGGCATATATAAGGCTACTGGGGCGGCTGTGGGGCATATATAAGGCTACTGGGGCACTGCGGGGCATATATAAGGCTACTGGGGCGCTGCGGGACAAAATATAAGGCTACTGGGGGCGGCTGCGGGGCATATAAAAAGGGCTACTGGGGCGGGTGCGGGCATATATAAAGGCACTGGGGCGGCTGTGGGGCATGTATATGGCTACAGGGGGAGCTGTGGGGGCATCTACATGGCTACTGGGGGGGCTTTTGGGCATCTACATGGCTACTGGGGGGCTGTGGGCACTACATGGCTACTGGGGCTTGGGGCAGTATAGCTACTGGGGTGTCTTGGAACATCACATGGCTACTGGGGGGGCGCTGGGGCATCTACATGGCTAAGGGGGGGCTGGGGGGGCAAACTACCCTGGCTACTGGGGGGCTGTGGGGCATGTATAATGGCTTACTGGGCGGCTGTGGGCATCTACATGGCTACTGGGGGGGCTGTGGGGCATCTACAAAGGCTACTGGGGGCTGTGGGGCATGTATGTGGCTACAGGGGCGGCTGTGGGCATTATATGGCTACTTGGGCGTTTTTGGGGCATCTACATGGCTACTGGGGGGGCTGTGGGGCAACTACATGGCTACTTTGGGGGGGCTGTGTGGGCATCTACATGCTACTGGGGGCTGTGGGCATCTACATGGCTACTGGGGGCTGTGGGGCATGTATATGGCTACTGGGGGGGCATCTACATGGCTACTGGGGGGCTGTGGGGCATCTTCAGGCTACTGGGGCTTGTGGGGCATGTATATGGCTACAGGGGGGGGGGCTGTGGGGCATGGGATATGGCTACTTGGGCGGCTTGGGGCATGTACATGGCTACTGGGGGGGGCTGTGGGGCATCTACATGGCTACTGGGGGGGCTGTGGGGCATCTACATGGCTACAGGGGACTGTATTGAGCATGTACCTGGCTACAGGGGGGCTATGTGGGGCATGTGGGCCCGGGTACAGGGGGCTATGTGGGCAGTCACCTGGCTACAGGGGGGCTATGTGGGGCATGTCACCTGGCTACAGGGGGGCTATATGTGGGGCATGTCACGCCTGGCTACAGGTGGGGGAAAATACCTGTCATCTACAGGGGGCTTTTTACCCCTTATCTAACCTACAAGGTCATATGTACCTATCTACCTATGGTTCCCCTCAAGTTGCTAATTATATTTAGCAATACAGTAACAAATGTAAAAGTTAAAGGAAATTTATACAGAGTTCTAAAAATTGTCGCCCTTTTAATGCCCTTTAAAGTACGCTGTGAGGCTGATGTGGCCCCGGTGAAACGAGTTGACACCCCCTGCTCTATGTTATAAAAATAATACATAAAATCTTTATTTCTATAGGCCAACATATTCCGCAGCACTTTACAAATTCAAGGAAACGTATAGAACAAACACATTAAAAGTTACTTACAATTAGACACGCAGTGTGTGGAGGTGCCCTGCTCGTGAGGATCTTACAATCTATTAGGGTTTATGTGTGAAACATACGTAAGAAGATGCCAATTTCACAATGGTCCGGCCATGGTTTTCATAAATAGGGGGTGGTTTACATGAAAAAATGTGGATGAAACCTGCCACCGGCAGACTTTACAATCTGTAAGACAGATAAGTGCCTGTGAGTGCCCAACTTGCAGGGAGTGACGAATGTGTGTGATAGCAGTTAGGGATCTTGTGGCCAGACCGAGAGAGTATTTTTCAGGGCCCTCTTAAAAACTAGTGAGGGTTGTGAAAGTGCCTTTATCGCCCTGTCGTAGCATATATTCCAGAGAATTGGTGCTGCACGTGTGAAATCTTTGTAGCCGGTGCATGGAAAAGGTTCGGATGATTGAGGAAGTATTCTATATCATCAGCATAGCGAGAGGTCCGGTTAGGGGGCGGTAGACAGAGAGACTAAGGGATGAGATGTAAAGTTGAGAGGCAGCGCTTTTGGAGAAGCTTTATGTGGTGAGAGTGGCTGAGTTTTATACTGTATCCTGTACTGGAGGTCAAACCTGCAGTGACTGACACAGGTAGAGGCATCAGTATGAGCGGCTTGGAGAGAAAGACAAGCCTGCTGCTTGCATTCAGGACATATTGGAGAGGGGAAGAGTTTGCAGAGAGGGAGACCGATAAGCAGGGAGTTACATTAGTCAAGATAGAAAGAATAAGAGCAGTAATGAAGTTTTGAGTCGTTCCACAAGTGAGAAATGTACGGATTTTGGAGATATTCTGAGGTTGTCAGGTGACAGGACGGGCAAGGAATGGATATATCGGGTGACGCGGTCAGATCAGAAATCGCAATAAAAACCCCTAGACAGCGGCCTGCTGCTATGAGCAAAGGTGTACCACATACAGAAACAGAAATAGCAGGGTGGTTGGTTTAGATAGATGTCGAAAGACAAGAAGTTTCATCTAGTGAGGTTTATTTCAGATGGAGAGTGATGACTGAAGTCCGAGGACAGAGCGACAGCACAGTCACTGGTGTTTTGTAGCAAGGCTGTAGTGATGTCTCGGGGAGGAGGTGAAAATTGGGGTTTCATCAGCGTGGCGTGGACTGAAGCCATATCTACTGATGGTTTGTCCTAATTGGGGCTGTTACAATGAAAAGAGGAGAGGACCTAGAACTGAAACCTGAGGAACCGCCAACAGCTGAGAGGAAGAGGAAGAGGAGGTGGAGAACCAGAAAACGAGACACTGAAGGAGCGGTCAGAGAGTGTAGGACTAAACCAAGCGAAGCGGTTTCCTGGAGGCAATGTGCTGAGCATGCTGAGTGAGAAGTTGTGTGATACCACAGTGTCCAAATGCTGCAGAGAGATCCAAAGAGAAGCAACAATTAGTAGTTGACCCTGAGATTTTTGCTGTTAGGAGGTCATTTGAGACTTTAACTAAGGCAGTTTTCCGTGGAGTGTAGGGTGCGGAAACCTGATTTGCAGCGGTCAAGAGAGAGTTTAGCAGAGAGGATAGCGGATTAGGCGAGATTAAGACCAAAGCGTTCCAGATTTAGAGATAAGGCAGGTTAGAGACTGTCGTAGTTATCAGCAACAGTAACGTGTCCAAGAGATGCTTTTTTTAGTAAGGGGTTATGATGGCGTGTTTGAAGGAAGATGGAAAGATCCCATGGAGAGAGAGAGGTTACAGATAGCAGAAGGTGAGAGACAGCTGGAGAAATAGACTGGACGAGGTGGGATGGAATGGGGTCGGTAGACAGGTGTGGGAACGACAGACAGGAGAAGCCTGAACACTTCTTCCCTGTTCCGTCGGTCAAGGTCTGCGAGTAGATTAGAGGACGTGCGGGGAGGACAGGATGGGTATTATGTTGGTGACTGAGATATGTTTAGCCGGATATTTCATTTTCTGTCTTTGAAGTGAGTGTCCAGGTTCTTCAGCACAGAGGTCATGACCGGAGCCTGCGCTTTAGGCCTTAGGAGGGAGTGGAATGGAGTCAAAGATGCGATTTGGGTTGTTGTGTAGTGTGAGATGAGGGAGGTGAAATATTTTTGTTTGGCCGGCAGTGAAGGCAGTGTGATAAGTCCAGCATGAATTTGAAGATGGAGAAAGTCTCAGTAGCTTGACTTTCCTCCACAGCCGCTCAGCACACCTGGAACATTCGTGGAGCAAACGAGTTCTGAGTGTGTGCCATGGCTGCGGGCGTCTGACTCAGGTGGTGCGGTGTGGGATGTGCCAACATGCTCCAGGGTTGTTAGCGAGAGTTTCATTGTAACGTTTGACAGCCTGGGTCTGGACAGAGAGGGAGGAAATTGGGGGCAGTGGAGGACTGTAGGTGTCTCGTGTAGCTCCTGAGTATTAATGGAGCGGATATTCTGTATGGATGATGGCAGTTTTGTCAGAGAAGGCTGAGACATTAGCGATAATGAAGGAGATAAGATTGTTGTCAGAGAGAGCATAAGGAGAATGTAGTGAAGTTAAGAAATTGAGGAACTGATGACAGAAGACCAGATCCAGAGAGTTCCCATCCTTATGTTGTTAAAATCTGCCAGTAGCTAATATCACGACAACACCCCTACAGACCGTTTTTAGGTATTTTTAACAGCCATAACATTTTAAACATTGTATCAAAATTGTTGGCATCAGTTGTTTACTTGACCGTATATTTTACTAACAGATCACAGCGCCCCCTGGTGCAATTTTAATAATTGGTACACGAGTTTTGTTCTTAAATAATTTTACCATTATATATAACATTTTATATCTCATTTTATCATATATTGCATTTGTCTATGTTCTATTTTATTGCCATAATTAACTCATTTGTATGTTTATTTATAATTTAACTTATATCTTTATATCACCTTTTGTGATTGTTTTGTTTGGTTTTTTTTTTGGGGGGGGGGCTTTTTGGTGTGGATCATGTACAGTTTAACTTTATATATAAGGGAGCACAGTGGAACACTTTGTAACATATGCAACTGAGGAAGCGAGGGAGATACTCTCGAAACCGCGTCTTGTTTTATTCTATTTTATGTTTCCCTTTGGACAATAAAAAAACACTTTAATTGTGGCTGAGCCTGCTAGATCCTTGTCCTTTCTAATGTCTGCAGCGCTGTCCGAAAAAGTCTGGGAGGTACTTTTTACCTTTTTTCCCCCAGCCGCTCACACACCGGGAAAATCCGCTTTGGGGAAAAAAGATCTGAGGGGTTTTGCCCCAAAGGGTGCGGGCGTCCGACCTGGGTGCGGTGTGTGAATGGTGCCATCATTCCAGGGGGGTTGCGAAAATTTTTATTTTTAACGTTTGACAGCCTGGCTTGGGCAAAGGAAAAGGGAAAGATTAAGGGGCAGGAAAGGGCTGTAAAAGGTTTCTGTGAGTTTCCTGAATATTAAATGTAGCGGTTATTTCTGTATGGATGTTGTTCAGGTTTGTCCAGAGAAGGCTGAGAATTAGCGATAGTAAGGAGATAAGATTTTGGGGCAGAGAGAGCATAAGGAAATTTGTGAAGTTAGAAAAAATTTAGGGAAAGAAGACCCGAAACCAAAATCCCGAGAAATTCCCATCCTTGTGGGGTTTGGGGGGTCAGTTTAAAAAGCAAGAGGCCCCGGAAAAGGAGGTTTTAAAGGGAAAAAAATGGAACCCCAAGGAGACAAAGGGGGCCCTAATTGGGGGTGTTGAAAAAACACCCATGATAGAAAAAGGGGAAATTTTTAGAAAAAGGGAAATTTTGGGAAACCCCGGGGGCCAAAAAGATCCAGAAACTGGCGGGGGGAACCGGGGGGGCTGTAACCAAAACCCCTAAAAAAAAGGAGGGAGAAATGCGGGAAAGGGGCGACCTCCTTTTCCGTTCTGCAAAGGGAAAAGTTAAATTTGGGCCCCTTTTCAAGATTGGTGGGGGGCCCAGAAGAACCTCCCTGGAAAACCCCAAAAAAGCAAAACACAGTCCCAAACCCAAAAACACAGCAAAATCTACCCCAAACCCGTTTGGGGCCCCAAACTCTCATAAACAGATTTCTGAAAGATTACCTGATACTAAACAGGGGGTTTTGTGTTCGACTGATTATATATTGACACAATTTGATGCTGGGAAAAACATTCTTAAATGTTTTTCCATAATTTCTTGAACCCGAATTTCCCCCGGAACCCAAGATATAAATTTGGGCCCAAAATTTAAATTAAACCTCCAATTCAGGAACGACTGTGGTTAAATCCAATATTCCACTTCCTTACACCCAGGGGGCCCAAAAAAGGGTGAGGGTATTGGGGGGTTTTCCCGGTGGGTATTAAGAGGGTTTTTTTCCTGTTTCTGTCTTTAAGCCTTTTCAAATAAGAAAATTTTTTTTCTTTTAAAACTTAAATTTTTTTTTTTACATAAATCAGGGATTAAAGTATATGTAATATTCTTGGGCAAGGGGTAGTATTATAGTAATTTTATCCCTTTACATAGGGACATAAAAATATATATTTTATTCTTGTAAAATAAGGGAGTATTATAGTAGGGAATTCTTGTACATAGGGGGGGAAAATTCATAAATAAAATTATAATTTTTTGTACATAAGGGGGAGTATTTTAGTAGTTATATTTGTTAAAATTGGGGGGGAGTATTTATTAGTTAATTCCTTTACATAGGGCGATTTATAAAAAATTTTTATATTCTTGTACAAAAGGGGCAAATATTTTAGTCGTTTTAAATTCATTTCCCTAGGGGCATAAATTTAAAAAGTCCCCTTTTAAAATTTTTGTACAAAAGGGCCCGTAATTTTAAAAGTTATATTTCTTGTACATAGGGGGGTAAATATTATAGTTTGTTTAAATTCTTTTACAAACGGGCCCGTATTTTTATTTGTTTTATTCTTGCAATACGGTACAATTTTTAATATTTTTATTTTTTTGTACAAAGGGGGCCCCGGTATTTTAAAAGTTATGTTTTTTTTTACAAGGAGGGATTTTTATAGTATTATATTCTTGTACATAAAGCAGAAATTAAAAGAGTTTATATTCCCCTTTACAAAAAAGGGAGTATTAAAAAAAGTAGTTAAAATTTTTGTACATTTGGGGGGAAGTTTTAAAAGTAGTTAAAATTTTTGGTTTCCCTAGGGGGCAGTATTAAAGTAAATTATAAATTTTTGACATAGGGGGCATATTTATAGGAAATTTTAAAATTTTTGTACAATTGGGGCCCTTTTTAAAAAAGGGGAAAAATATTCTTCGTACATTTTGGGGGCAGTTTTTAAAAATTATTAATATTCTTGTAATTGGAGGAAATTTTTAGGAAAAATTTTGGAAAAAATAAGGGAGTAAATTTATATAAATATTCTTTTTAAAAAATAAAAGGGGGGTTTAGAAAGGATACTTTTAAAGGGAACAAATTTTAGGGTTTTTATTTTTACGTAAACAACAATTAAAATTTCCCCAAATTTTGTTTAAAAGCTTTCCCTACGTTTTCCAAAGGCTTATAAAAAATTTAAAAAAAAAACCCCCCTTAATTAATGTTTATTCCCAATTTTAGCCCCCAAAGGGGGGAAAACCCCGGAAATTTTTTTAATAAGTACCCGGCTTTGCCCAAGGGGGTTAGGGCCAAACAAACAGGGAAACCCCAAACCAGCAGGCTACAATTTTAAACCCTTGGGGGGGCCAGCATAAGGCTATCCTTAGGTAATTAACACATCTTGGGCCTTTTTTTTGTAAAAACCCTACCCAATTTTTCAAACCCCTGGGCCAATATCTGTTAATAAGGAATTTCCTTTTTGTATATAATTTTTTGGGGCTACCGGGTCGCCCCCCAAGGCGAATTAAATCCTACAAAATTTTTAAACTGGGGTAGACAGGTCCCCATTTTTCCGGGTCTCGGAAAAAAACCCCCACCCAAGGGGCTGGGTTCTTGGCCTTTTCGAGGGGGGCTGTAACAGACCGGGCCCTTTTAGGCCCAACGGGGAACGGGGTGGCAGTCTACTTTGGGCTGGCAAGAGCTCCCGTTTAACCATTTTCGGTAAAAAAAACAGGGTCTCTCCCAGCCTTCGGGTTGTGGGCCATAGGGGTTTTCCCCCCTTTTGCACTTTCCCCGGGGTCTTCCTGTGGCCCAAATTGGACAGGGAAAAAGGAAAACAGTATCTGGCTGACTTTTGCATTACCTCTAGGGGAGCGAAAACCCCACCAAAACACCCAAGGCCCGGGCCCCTGGGCGCCTTGAGTGGGCCCGGTGGGTTTTCCTGACAGTACAGTAAAGTGTTCTGCTTAGTAATAGATATTTAGCGTAATAATACCTGCACCAGAAAATGGAGGAATGTTTATTGCAGCAGTGGTATTACTCCATATGGCGCTTTGGGCTGAGAACTGCAGGTAGGACTCAAGGAGTGTGATTTAAAATTAAAATATGCAAAAAATACAACTGGGAAAAAATATAAAAAAAGTCCATGGGCCCTTTTTTTCCAAACCCTAAAGGGGGCTTCCTTTTTTTACAAAACTAAAAAAGGGAAAAAAAAGAAACAGTAAAAAAAATAAAAAAAAATATTTTTGAGATTCATAACTAATTTTTTAAAAGGGTTTAAAATTTTAAACAATGTGAAAGGTATAAAATTCCGCCCATCAGACACACATATGCCCCATTATGTTTGGCATTTTTGGGGGAAAAAAAAATCAGATTTCTTCTTCTTTTTTTTTAACGTGTTTTGAAAATAAAAAAACCCATTAAAGTTTTCAAATAAAACAGAAATAAAAAACAAACGCAGAATTTTTGGGGTTTGCCACACATTTCCCCCTTTAAAAATTTAGGGCATCCCCAAATTTCCCCCATAACAAATGTGCAGCAAAGATTGGGCCCCCGGGAAGTTAAGATAGTTTGTATGTTTAAAAAAGACACGTGGTTTCCCAAGTTCAAACCCAAAGGGTTTGGGGGGGAAAAGTTTGGGTGAAGGGGAGGGAGACAAAAATTAAAGCCCACCTCCCCACTGGTTTAATGCCCTGAAACCCGGGACAAGGCCCAAAAACCAATTTTGCTCCAGGGGAGGAAACCCCAACTCTACCCACAAAGCCCGGGCCCCCAGGCCAGGACCGAAATTACCAAACCCACATACCCCATTAAAAAACTTAAGGTTTTTAAAGGGATTTTCTAAGGCTTTCTTGAAACCCCCAACTGTTTCCTTGCTGTGACCCACTCCTTTTAGGGGGGCTATTTCCACAGATTTACAAATTCCCTGGGGAGAACCACCACTTAAAACCCCTTTCGGGAAATTTAAAACCTTTTTTTCCCCCGAGCCAAAGACAATGTCTCCCCTTTTTTTTTTGAAAGGGGGGGCCTTTTCCGGAAATTCCAAATTTTCCCCAATTCCTTTTTTTTAGGGGAACCCCTTTTTAAAATTTTTTAAAAAAACCCCAATTCCCCCCAAAGCACCCCACCCCCCTAAAACTAAAAACCCCCAAAACAAAAACCCTTCCCAACCCCAAAATGCCCATTTTTCCCAAAAAAGTTTTGGCGCTTGGGGGCCCCTTTTGGGGTCTATCCCTCTCCCCTTACATCTCTTTAAATAAACTGGGACCCCGAACTGGACAGCATATTCCAAGGAGGTTTGCACCAATGGGGTTTAAAAACAGCTGTAGAATTAAAATTTCCCTTTTCCCGCGAAGTCCCCGGCCTTTTTAAAACACCCAATAACTTACTTGGGCCTTTGAGGCACTAATTGAAAAACTGGGCAATGGGTGTTTTCTGTAGTCTATGAACTACAAAAAACCCCAAAAAATCTTTCTCAACAAGCGATTTTTCCAGGGTTTTTCTCCCCCTAGGGCATATGAGGGCCTGCAGATTATTTTTACCAGATACCTTACATTTTTTCTACATTTAACCCATTTTCCAAATGGATGCCCAAACACTTTAGGTTTTCCCAGGTTTTGCTTTCAAATTTATGACATTTCCCCATAAATTGGCACCCTTACCCTACATCCCTTTGGGGTAATCGCAAAAGTTTGAAAATTTTCTATTGATCCCCTCCGCAAATATAATTAATTAAAACAATTGGGAAAAAAAAGAAAAACCCAAACTGAACCCTGGAGGGCCCCCAAACTCACAACCGGGGAAACCCTCCACAGAACCCTCAAAAACACTTTTTTCGGCCCCCCAATTCCCCATTTAGCAATGTGTCCCTCCCCCAAATG
>JAODAL010083506.1:0-11231 GCA_025379985.1 Phyllomedusa bahiana
GGCCCCCCAAAAATGACACATTGGAGGTCACGGCAGCAGCAGCAGAGGCAACAGGGGCACAATGACATTCGGGGAAGTGGCAAAAAAAGTAGTAGGCCCCAGAGGGAAAAACACACGTGTGGGGGTCACGGCAGACAGCGAGTCAGACAGGGGCACAATGACATTCGGAGGTGGCAAAACAGGGGATAGGCCACAGAGTGGCAAATGACACGTGTGGAGGTTACGGCAGCAGCCACAGCAGCGCATGGTCAGAAAGGGGAAACAATGCATTCTGGAGGGGGCAAACATAGTGGGCCCAAAAGGTGGCACAATGACACAGTGTGGGGGTCAGGGCACAGCGCAGCAGCATGGGGTCAGACAGTGGCACAATGACATTTGGAGGTGGCAAAAACAGTATATGAGCGATTCGTTGACTATCTCTGGGATCGAAAAGTCATATCGGCAATTATCAAGACATTTCCGTAGTCAAAATAGATTACGCCGTGACCTTTAAATCATGGGAGAAGAAAAAAAACCTAATTCAAACCCCCAAAAAGGGGCGGGAGAACTGGAATTAAACCACAACATCAAATGGATCGTGCTACATCTTAACACCACATTTAGGATAAAAGTCACAGAAAAAAACTCACAGACCATTCACTATCCCCTTTCCAAAGCAGCCCTTTAAAAACCTGCTGCCCCCAAAAATTAAAAAAAGTCCAGAAGGCGAGAAGAAACATTTTTTTAAATTAACTGGACATTAATACCCTGCCGGAATGCAGCATGACCCCAAACCGCAAAACCCCCCAGAGTAAAAAAGTGCCGGAAAAAGGAGTCTTTCAACCCCTTTTTTGTTTCATGGACATGACCATACCTGTCCGGGCCCAGCATAGCCCCAAACCTGCATACCCCCAGTTTAAAAAAGTGCCAAAAAAAGGAGTCTTTAAAACCCCCCTTTTTTATTTCACTGGACATTGCAAACCCTTCCGGGCTACGCATGACCCCAAAAACCCTAATCCCCCCAATTTAAAAAAGTCCAGGAAAAGCAGTTTTTGAACCACCATTTTTTTCAAGGGGACATTGACTTACCTGTCCGGGGGCCACAGCAGACCCCCAAATCTGATGCCCCCCAAATTTTAAAAAAAGTCCCGGGGAAAAGGGAGTTTTTTTAACCACCATTTTTCGTTGAACTGGACATTAATATATCTGTCCTGTACTGCAGATGACCATTAAACCGCTGACCCCGATTAAAAAGTCCCGGGAAAAAGGGAGCTTTCAACCACCTTTTATTTAAAACTGGACTTTGACAAAAGGCCGGGCCCACAACAAGCCCCAAACCCTGCAGCCCCCCACATTTAAAAAGTCCCGGGAAAAAAGGGAGTCTTTCAACCACCATTTTAGTTTCATGGACATTGACAAATACCTGTCCTGGGCCACGCATGCCCCTTTAAACCTGTTGATCCAAACCCAAAAAAAGGGGGCATTTTGATTTTGTACAGTGACGTCATTTAGTATATTTTTGGTAACTGACATTTTTTTACAGAATGATTTAGGGAAGTTTTTTTAATTTTTTACATTATTATCATTTTGCAACATCCCCCCTCCCTGCAGTTTTTAAAGGTATTTTTTACACGGAAATGTGTTAATTCGTCCGCACACCCCATAAGTAATACAAAGTCCTAATCATCCCCAAACCTCTTATTTTGAAAAATTTTTTCCCCTGGTTTCTGAGAGGATTCAGCCAATCAATTCAATGGTTTTTTTTTTTACCCCCAAACCCTTTTTTTTCGTGTTTAGGGACAGACTCCCCTGGAGATCAAATGATGGGGGCCCCTAGGACTCCCCCCCCCAAAAATTTAACCCCAAAAATTTGTGCAATTTCGCCGCCCGGGAGCCCTTTTTTACACTATTAAAACCTCACAGAAACACCTTTTTTCAAAACGTTTTTTAAGAAAAATTTTGAAGTCCCCTGTTTCCCCCCAATGGTGGAGCCATGCTGCCGCAGCATCTTTCCCAAAAGAGGTCCAGCGACGGCCAGACTTCAGTGGGTGTGGTGAGAGCCGGGGCTACGTCTGTCACATTAACACCAGGTTCACTCCCAGGGCCGATTACAGTGGGGGGCGGTGAACCCCCGGGTGGCGTTCGTCCCTTTTAACACAGTAAAAATGCCCTTATGACCAGCAAGAAAACGTCGTGCTGAAGCAGGTGCGGGAGCAAATGTGAGATAAAACCCCCACCTTCCTCAGTACACACAAAACCGGGAGCGCTTGCCCCTCCGTATGATCGAACCAATTTTAGCTTCATTGGAAAGTGGTGGTTGGGTTCCTGTTTCCACCCAGGGCCCTTTTTTTTTGCATTCTTTTTCTCGTTTTAAAATCAATGCTGAGGAAATGGTCTCTGTTTTTTGTTTCTGCCGTGCTCCAACTCCATGTCCTCTGAATAACACATCTTTAAGTCTTCCTGTAACCCCTTTTACAATTCAAAGGAATATTTGTACCAATATTTTGACATGCAAGTTTTTTAGTAGTTTAACTTTTAGAAAACACGTTTTTAAAAAGGAAGGAAACCCCCCCACGTCTTTTTTTTCTCTTTTTTTTTAATTTATTAAATGGGTTTTTTCTCACACAGGAATTGCTAGCAGTTTAAAAATCTTGCAAAAACAAGTCATTTTTCAATATGTCCTTAAAAGGTCCATTATTCCTTTTCTGATGCACCACACCCCCGAGCACTCTTTTACAAATTGGGAAGAACAAATGTCTGTTTGAAACAACATTTTTTTTAAAGGAAACCTGCAGTATAGCTGCATGTCACGCCAAAAAGCCCCCAAAAAATTTAAACAGACCCTTTAGCCCCTTTTTTCAATTGTGAAGAACAAATGTCTGTTAAAACAATTTTTTTTATAAAAAGGCCTTTTTTTTGCGCATTTTAAAGCCAACATGACCCCAAAAAATTAAAATACATTCCACCCTGTTAAAATTTGAGGGGGAAATGCCACTTAAAAGCCCCATTTCGTTCCAAAGGATCATGATTTTTGCTGTTTTTTCACGCACCATGACCCAAAAAAAAAATTTATAAAAAATACTTTTCTCAGCCACTTTTAAAAAATTTGTGAGGGAAAAATTTGCCATTTAGCAAAAAATTTTTTGTTTAAAAAAGGAAAACCCTAATTATACTATATCTTATAGCAACATGCCCCCAAAAACCCTTTTGAAAATGCAAAAAATTTCTTAAGAAAAAGGGATTTTAAAAATGGAAAAACGGTTTTGTCATGAACCCCATGCTGTTTTTTTACATTTCCTCCTCACAGAAAAAACCAAAAAAAAATTAACTGTTGGGAACTGAAATAAAAATTGCAGTAAGAAAATTTTATTTTAAAAAAATTTTTTCCCAAGGGGGAACCAAATTTTTTTTTGGGAAGAGGAATGTGAAAAAACCCGGGCAACTAATCTTTTAAACCCTTGGGGAAAAATTGGGGGGCCAAAACATCATAAGAAAATCCAGGGGCCCCTGATTCATCTTTGTTAAAGGAAAATAACCACTTTAATCTGGGGAAACCCGGGATGCGTTTCCCCTTTTTAATGACTCCCCAAAGCTGTGCTGAAGGTCCGCTAAAGATATGCCCGCTGGCTGCGGGGCCCAACGACAAAACCTCAATGGGGGGGGGAAAGGGCGAGCTGGGGGGGGCCAAATTTTCGTCGTTTTTTGGATACCCGGGGGGGGGAAGTCGATTGGGGGGGGTTCCGGAACACATACAAAAACATCGGTGTTTGGAAGACGCAAAAAATCGGGGGCCCCAAAGATTTTAAAGGGGCTGGTCCCGTTTTGTTGTTTTGTGTCCCCTTTCATTACATGGGGGGGGTTATGGTGGGGTTTGGTAAATAAAAAATTCCCAGGGGGCCCCCCTTTTTACTTCGGGCCACCTTGCCTGCTGCTGCCGGCCTAGGGCAACTTGGCACTTTTTCGCGGGCCACTTTCACGGGGGGAACGTTGTTCCACCATGACTTTTGAAGAACGGAAGCAAAACCAACAAAATGCCTCCAGATGATAAATTCACCCAAGGTCTAAAATTTCCTGCATTTTTAACCCCTTTTATTTGGGTGGGGGAAGGAAAGTGCTGATTTTTGGGTTTTTACTGGGGACCAGGGGGGTGGCCCCCCCCGTAACGTTTTTCCCATTTTGATGGCCCAAAAAGCGAAAATCATTTTGGAGGAAATGGAGAAACCCAAAGCACTTTATGTGAGAGATGGAGCCTTGATTTCCCCCAAACCCTCTGGGTCGAGGGGCACTAGCAAACGATCTTCCTTATCTTTCCCCCCTCCGCCCAAATTACGCCAAAACCTTTTTTCCCCCAAGGGCAGGGGGCGTCGGTTAAAAGTCGGTGTCCCAGGAATACCCTCCCCTCCTCCTCCCCTGCCCGGCACAGCTTCAACCAGCCCCCGAAAAATTTCCTAGATGAGCAACCTGAGACCTGATTCGCCGCCTTTTCACTAAACCCTGGGCCCCGAACCACTGCCAAAAGAAGACCGAAAAATTGGAAAAGTCGGCCTTTTTTTGGAAATTTGGGCGGAGAGAAAGGCTCCGTGTCCGCAACTGTGGGCCGTCTCCTCCTCCGTCGCTGGTGGGGGCCTGAGTTTCCCCGAGTGGCCAAAAGATCATTTCCCCAAAAAAGAACAACCACAATATCCTGGGCCCTTTCCGCACTTGGGCCAATTCCCGGTCTTCTTCAAAACTGGCAAGGATGGTGGGAGAAAAACCTTTTACCTGCCTCCACTTTTCCCGGGGGCTAACACCCCCCAGGTCCCCCACCGTCTTTGCAGGGGCCCTGTGTCACTTCGTACTGCTAATGGCAATTTCGCTGCTCCCCCCCAATCCTGGAGCATGTGGAGGGGGGAATTTCCCAGTGTGTTGCCCCCGTCAAAAATGAGAAAGGTTGACGGGGAGGGGCCCACGACCCTGCAAAAGGCCCGCCCCGGCGGGACGAAGCAGGGGGGTTTAACGGGAGAAAAGCGAACTCAACCTCGAGCCTTCCTCAGCAGGCAGTCCCCGACCCCCGGGTAGCCTTTTAGAAATTTTCTATGACGAGGTTTATAAAATGGCCCGGGAAGGGATGTCTCAAGCCCACCGAAAACCTAAGGGCGGGGCCCGCAGAATTTTTTGCCCGTTTTCCCCACACCCCCTTGCCTGGCACAAGGTTCTTGTCACCCACCCCACTCCCGGCTCGTTTTCGGAAGCCATCCACGATCCTGACCGGTGTGGACGGGCCCCCCAAACAGATTAATTTTAACATGGCCTGGATTCCCCTGGGCCCCGTGAAACCACCAGGGGAAATTTTGGGGGGGAAAAAGGGGTCCCCCCCAAAACCCCCCTGGGGGTTTTTAAGAGCGTGGGGCCCAGGCCTGAGAAGGGCCCCTGGGGACCCCCAGAGAGATCCACCCAGCTCACCCATGAGCTCACAAAGATATACAACCTTTGGCCCTGCTTAAATAGTCCATGTGTCGGTGTTTAATGGCCCCCTTTTTTCCGGCCAAAAGAGGGAGACAACGCCCTTTAAATTTTAGATTTCACGTGGCTTGGGCCCTGGGCAGGGGGCGGGGTTTTTTCCTTTGGGAAAGAAATTCCTGCTCGGAAAAACTGGGGAAATTGGGGGGGAGGGAAGGGCCATACGTGGGGAGAAAACCCCTCTGGGGTCCCCCCAGAAGGAAAAGGCAACTTCCCCAAGGGCCAAAAATGGCAATGCAGACATTCAGGCTTTTGGCTTTTGGGGTGAAATTTGGGGTTAAAATGTTTTTTTTCTGTTTTCCCAAAACCCGGGAAAACAGAAGGCGGCTGCTAGGGCTTTGGGCCCCTGTACGGGGTGCAGGTCATCAAACTGGTGGAAGGGGAAGGGGTAGGGTGGGTCCTGGGGGTGCGGTGGACTTTTGGGGGGGCGGTGGAAAGGCCCGAACGGAGGGTGGGTCCCTGATCATGAATCCTTTAGAAAACTGGCAGCGAGGGAAAGCTTGGGGGTGGCGGAGGAGGAGGAGGCGGGGACAAAGGGTGGGGACAGCGTTTGGGAAAAGGGCCCGGCGTCGGTCTGGCCCTTTTTTGGGCCCAAATGTTGCCTTTCCCTTTCAACTCATGCATTCGCAGCAAAGTGCTAACAAGTTTTGGGGTTTGGGTTTAAACCCCCTAAGGTTTTTTGCCTCTAAAATTAATTTCTTTCCCGGGAAAGGCGGCATATGAAATCGGTGGGTGGGTTTAAAGGCCTTTTCTCAACGAAAAGGCCCCGGGTTCAAAGGTCCGGCCTTTTTTTACGGGGAAAAAACAGGAGCGGGTTTTCCCCCCTGACCGAGCAGGGGGGGAATTTATATCAGGGGACTTCCCGCGACCGCCCTCTTTTCCCTTTTTTGAGGCGGAGCCCCGTAAATAACCACCCCATCGTCTTCCCCCTCATTCCCGGGGATTTAAGCCCGCAAACAAATTCCCGCTGAAAAGACCACGTTGGGGTCCGCAAAGCCCCGCATCCATCACAACACCAGGGGACTTTTGGGCGTCCTGGGCATTCTGCATCCAGGAGCTGGGGCCCACAAGCAAGAGGGACGCAAGGCGTTGCCGACCGCCCCCGGGATTTTTTTCCGATCGACCGGCTTTCCTTTTTTCCTCCTCTGATGGCATCATAACGGGCATCAAGCAAGAAAATCCAACCCCCTTTTGGGCCCTTGATCTTTTAACATGCCTTCTTACCCCAACCCGGGATTTTGTCATCAAAAAGGTCTTTTAAAAAGGATTATCCACAGTGGTGGGGAAAAAACAAGTTGACATTTTTGGGGTCTTCATTTTGGAACGGAAGCGATTTAAAGCGATGACGACATTTGGGCCCCTGACTGGGGGGACGAGGAGGTAAACCCGCTGGATGCAGGGTTTCATTAAACCCCAAAGAAAAACAGTTTTGGCCCACGCTGTTTTGGTTTCTGGATTTTTCAGGGCCCCCAAACCCCGGCGATGAAAAGGCCTGAAGGGCCTGCAACTGACCATCCGCTGGCAAAGCGTGTTGTTTACCAGCACTGGAAGGAGCACCTTCTCCCTTTACCCCTACCTTTCCCTGTTCTACCCCCCTTTTTTTTTGCTCGCTTAAACCCCTGAATTTCGCTCCATGTTCAAGAGGAAAAAAAAATTTTAAAAGGGTATGGAAAATTTTTGGAAAGTCTCCTTTTAAAAAAACGGGAAATCACAGCTATTCCAAATCCCTCAAATCAAAACAAAATTGCTGAATTTCCCAAAATTTTAACTGCCAAAGGGGGCCCGTATCCCAAAAAAGCTGGGGCCCGCGCCAAATTTAAAAAAAAACACGTAAACGGGAAAAGTATATGGGATAAAAAAAGGATTTTTTATTTGGGACCTTCAATTCACCTGTGGGGAATAAAAAAATTGCTGGGATTCCAAAATTTTTTTTGGAAAAGTGATCTATCAACAAACTTGACTGACCAAAAGTGAAAAAAAAACACCTGGGTTTTTTTTAAATGTATACCCGGGGTTATAAAAGGGGATTTTATGGGACCCTATCAATTCACCCTTTTGGTGGGCAAAAAAAATTGCTGTATTCAAATTTTAACTTTCAAAGTTTGATCTATGAAAAAAAGTTGAAATGACCAAAAGGGGGGAAAAAAACACCTTTCGAAAAGTAATTTCGGGGTAACAAAAAAGGGAAAATTTTTTGGGACCTTTTCAATTCACCTGTGGTGACTTTCAAAATTTTCTGTATTTTAAATTTTAAATGCAAAGTAGCTCAATGAACAAAGGCTTTTCTGACCAAAAGGGGAAAAAAAAACCTGCGAAAAAGTATAAAAAGGGATAAAAAAAAAGGTATTTTTTTTTGGCACCTAAAAAATTCACCCTGTTTGGGGAAACAAAATTGCGTATTCCCAAATTTAAAAATGCAAAGTAAAACTATCAACAAAGCTTGACTGACCCCAAAAAAGGGGGGAAAAACCTGTCTGAATGTATACGCGATAATAAAAGGGGATTTTTTTTTTGGGACCTATCAATTCACCTTGGTGACTACAAAAATTGGCTGTTATTCAAATTTAACTGCAAAGTAGCCTATAACAAGCATGACTGACCAAAAAGTGAAAAAAAAACACCTTCTGAAATGTATAGGCTGAAAAATAAAAGGTAATTTTATGGCACCTATCAATTTCACTGTAGGTGACTACCAAAATTGCTGTATTCAAATATAACTGGCAAAGTCGAACTATCAACAAAGCTTGGACTGACCAAAAGTGAAAAAAAAAAACCTGCTGAAATGTATACGGGATAATAAAAAGGTATTTTTGCACCTATCAAATCACCTTGGTGACGTACAAATTTCTGTATTGCAAATTTAACTGCAAAGTAGATCTTTAAAAAAAGCGAGACTGACCAAAAGTGAAAAAAACACCTGTCGAAATGTAAACGGGATAATACAAGGTATTTTTTTGGCACCTATCAATTCACCTTTTGTACTTTCACAAAATTGCCTTGTATTTCAAATTATAAACTGCAAAGTAGCTCTATGAACAAAGCTGACTGACCAATAGTGAAAAAAACACGCTGTCAGAAATTATGGCGCTATGAATAAAAGGTATTTTTTGGCCACCTACTCAATTCACCTGTGGTGGACTACAAAATTGCTGTATATCAAATTTAACTGCAAAGTACTCTATGAACAAAGCTTGACAGACCAAGAAGTGAAAAAAAACAACTCCGTACTGAAATTATAAAGGGAAATATAAAAGTATTTATGCACCTATCAATTCACTCTGTGGTGACTACAAAATTGCTGTATTCAAATTTAACTGCAAAGATATCGCTCTATACAAAGCTTGACTTGACAAATTGAAAAAAAACCTGTCCTGAAATGTAAGCGATAATAAAAGGTAAAATTTTGGCACCTATCATTCACCGTGTGTGACTACAAAGTAATTGCTGTTATTCCAAATTTAAATGCAAAGTACACATAACAAAGCTTTGACTGACCAAGAAGTGAAAAAACACCTGTCTGAAATGTATACGGGATAATGAAAGGTATTTTTTGGCCACAATCAATTCACCAGTGGTGAGTACAAAATGTGCTGTATTCAAATTAACTGCAAAGTAGCATCCTAATGAAACAAAGCTTGACGGACAAAAGGAGAAAAAACACCTGTCTGAAATGTATACGGATAATAAATGTATTTTTTTTGGCACCTATCAATTCAACCTTGGGTGACTAAAAAATTGCTGTATTCAAATTCAACTGCAAAGTAGAATCTATCAACAAAGCTTGACTGACCAAAAGTAAAAAAAACACCTATCTGAAATTGGTATACGGGATAATTAAAAGGTATTTTTTGGCACCTATCAATTCACCTGGGGGACTACAAATTGCTGTATCAAATTCAACTGCAAAGTAGATCTATCAAAAGCTGACTGATCCAAAAGTGAAAAAAAAAACACCTGTCGAAATGTATTACGGGATAATAAAAGGTATTTTATTGGCACCTTCAATTCACCTGTGGTGACTCTACACAATTGCTGTATTCAAATTTAACTGCAAAGTAGCTCCTATGAACAAAGCTTGACTGACCAAAAGTGAAAAAAAAAAACACATGTCTGAAATGTATACGGGATATATAAAAGTATTTTTAGGCACCTATCAATTCACCGGGGT
The DNA here is from genome assembly GCA_025379985.1 of Phyllomedusa bahiana. Classification (NCBI taxonomy): domain Eukaryota; kingdom Metazoa; phylum Chordata; class Amphibia; order Anura; family Hylidae; genus Phyllomedusa; species Phyllomedusa bahiana. Next base: position 9,647 of record JAODAL010083506.1, read on the forward strand.
GAATACAAAATTGCTGGTTAATTATTATCAAATTCAACTGACAAAGTAGTATCTATCAACAAAGCTTGACTGACAAAAGTGAAAAAAAACACCTTCTAAATGTAATACGGGATAATAAAAGGAGTATTTTTGGCACCTATCAATTCACCTGTGGTGACTACAAAATTGCTGTATTTTCAAATTTTTAACTGCAAAGTTAGATCTATAAACATAAGCTTGACTGACCAAAGTGAAAAAAAAACACCTGTCTGAAATGTATACGGGATAATAAAAAGGTATTTTTTGCACCTATCAATCACCTGTTGTGTGACTACTTAAATTGGCTGAATTCAAATTTAAACTGCAAAGTAGCACTATTAACAAAGCTATGACTGACCCAAAAGTGAAAAAAACAACCTGCTGAAATTGTACACTGGGATAATAAAAGGTATTTTTAGCACCTATCAAACACTTGTGGTGACCTACAAAATTGCATGTATCAATTTAACTCCAAAGTAGCTCTATGAACAAAGGCTTGACTGACCAAAAAGTGGAAATAAAACACCTGTCTGAAAATGTATGCGGGATAATAAAAGGTATTATAGGCACCAAAATAATTCACCTGTGGTGACTACAAAATTGCTGGTATTCAAATTTGAAAACTGCAAAGTAGATCTATCAACAAAGCCTTGACTGAACCAAAAAGTGAAAAAAACAACCTGTCTGAAATGTATATCGGGATAATAAAAGGTAATTTTTGTGCACTATCAATTCACCTGGGTGACTACATAATTGCTTGTAATCAAATTTCACTGTCATAGTAGCACTATGATACAAAGCTTGACTGACCAAAAGTTGAAAAAAACACCTGTCTGAAATGTATATACGGGCTAATAAAAGGTAATTTTGTGCACCTATCAATTCACCTAGTGGTTGACACAAAATTGCTGTATTCAAATTAACTGCAAAGAAGCTCTATGGAACAAAGTGCTTGACTGACCAAAAGTTGAAAAAAAAAAAAAAAAAAACCTGTCTGAAATGTATACGGGATAATAAAGGTATCATTTTTGGCACCTAATCAATTCACACCTGGGTGACCTACAAAATTGCTGTATACAAATTCAACTGCAAATTAAAATCTATCAACAAAGCATGACTGACCAAAAGTGAAAAAAAAACACCTACCGAAATGTAATAATAAACGGGAAAATAAAGGTATATTTTTGGCACCAATCAATTTCACCCTGGTGACTACAAAAATGCTGTATTCCAAATTCAACTGCAAGGTAGATCTAATCAACATAAAGCTTGACTGAACCAAACAGTGACAAAAAACACCTGTCTATAAATGTACACAGGGATAATAAAAGGTATTTTTGGCACCTATCACTACACCTGTGGTGGCAACAAAAATTGCTGATTCAAATTTAACTGCAGAGTATATCTATCAACAAAGCATGACTGACCCAAAAGTGAAAAAAACACCCGTTGAAATGTATAAAAGATATTAAAAGGTATTTTTGGAACCTATCTCACCTGTGGGACTACAATTTTCTGGATTCAAAATTTTTTCTGCAAGGGGGTCTATCAAAAATGCTCCGGAAAA
>JAODAL010083507.1:0-11231 GCA_025379985.1 Phyllomedusa bahiana
TGTGATTTTTAAAAAACCGAAGGTGTTCCTAAGATGAGCACGTATCCAATTGACTGTTGTGGATGTTATTTTAGCTTCTCCAGCCTTGTTTGGGTGTAATAATGAAGGTGTTGTTGCTCTCCCATAGACTTTAATGGTCATTGCGCATAATCGATGCTCACTATCGAAAAACCTTATCGATAGCGGCCGACTATCGACTATCGATCGATCTCGATAGCCAACGCAATCGCTCAACACTAATTATTACCATTGGGGGCACTAGAGGAGTTTGTTTCTCACTGAGAAAACAGTTAGTGGGCTATATGTTGGGGGAGGAGTATTAAATCAGCAGGAGGAGCCATGTAGCTGGGTTAATGAATTTTGGGGGAGTTCTAGGGGAACCTGAAAAAGAAAGTCCTCTTCTCCTCCTGAGATTTCCAGCAAAATTGACAAGTTATAATACTGGGGCATCAGTCACAGAAATGGCACCCCTAGTGGACATTGCTCTTCCGGGGGGATGAAAATGTAGGTAGAAAAAGACAGTGAGTAGTTGTAGGGGATTCTATAATCAGAAAAAAGGATAGAATAATTTGTCGCCAGGACTACCTTGACCAAATGGTTTGCTGTCTCTCTTGGGCCAGGGTTGGCATGTGGTGGACCTGGTGGATAATTTACTGGGAGGGGCTGGTGATGACCCAGCTGTCATGGTCCATGTTGGAACCAATGACAGAATGCATGGTAGGTGAAGGGTCCTTAAGAAAAATTTTAAAAAACTAGGCTCCAAGCTGAAGGGAAGGACCTCCAAGATTGTGTTCTCCGGAATACTGCCTCTGCCATGCGCTACACAGGAAAGACAGCTTGAGCTCAAGTAGTTAAATGCATGGCTGAAGTATTGGTGTAAGACAGAAGGGTTTGGTTTCTTAGAGCACTGGGCTGATTTTTCATTGGAGTACAATCTGTTTTCTAAAGATAAATTGCACCTGAATGGAAGGGGTCTGCTGTGCTGAGGGAGAGAATTGTAGAAGAGTATTTAAATTAGGGATGAGGAGGGAGGACAATCTAGAAAATGCAGGGGTAGATAGATTAGACAGGGGAAAGACTATCAGTGGGTGGAGAAGTGGACTAGGGATGGTGGACTAGACCAGTGAATAAGGAGATTCATGTGTTGCAAACCAGCATTGAAGATATAGGTGCCCACATCTCATGTAATCTCATGCCATCTACTAACTGTGGAATATATAATCCCATGCTGCCTACTAAAGGTATAATGTATAAACCAATGCCGTCTACTAAAGGTGCAATGTATATTCCCATGCCAGCTACTGAAGGAGAGATGTATAGTTTCATTACGTCATCTGAAAGGGTAACGTTTAATCCCATGCTGTCTACTGAATGGGTAATATATGATCCCACGCCGTCTAATGAACCTGTTACAAATATCAGTGGCACACTAAAGACTAAGTAAAACCTCAAGCTATATAGGAATATTGGAAATGCATTACTGCTAAGGAAAATATGAAAAACCTGGGACTCTTAGTTTACAGTATTTGATCAAAGATTGTATTAAGCTCACCTCCCAAAACGTCAAGGGGATCCCAGAGCAGGTGAGTCCCTACACTGAACATGTTACCTCACTAGGAGTCAATTCAGACTGCAACTTCTCAGGGAGTGGTAGGAACTTGCAATTGGATTATCCTGCACTGGTTTAAAAGAGGCAGCTGTGTGCAGCAAGCCAAAGAGATCGCCAATCTCAAATGAACTACAAAACATACGTTGGCTCTGCACATATAAAATATATTGTGAAAAACACAAGCATAGGTGCACACTGAAAAGGCAATATATACATCTAATACAAATATCAGTGGCACACTAAAGACTAAGTAAAACCTGAGAAGTTGCAGTCTGAATTGACTCCTAGTGAGGTAACATGTTCAGTGTAGGGACTCACCTGCTCTGGGATCCCCTTGACGTTTTGGGAGGTGAGCTTAATACAATCTTTGATCAAATACTGTAAACTAAGAGTCCCAGGTTTTTCATATTTTCCTTAGCAGTAATGCATTTCCAATATTCCTATATAGCTTGAGGTTTTTACTTAGTTTTTTAGTGTGCAACTGATATTTGTATTAGATGTATATATTGCCTTTTCAGTGTGCACCTATGCTTGTGTTTTTCACAATATATTTTATATGTGCAGAGCCAACGTATGTTTTGTAATGAACCTGTTAGATATAATCCCATACCGTTGATGTAAAGTGTAAAACTGGAAGGGAACTTAAAGGGGAACATGTCTGAAAATTGTCTTGGTCTAAGACTTTTCTTGTTGACCAAAGCAACCAATCAGCGTTCCCCTTTAATTTCATATAGAGTTCTGAAAAAGGGGCGCTCTGATTGGTTGCTATGGCCAACAAGAAAAGTCTTAAACCAAGACAGTTTTCAGACATGTCCCCCAAAATGTCTATTCACAAATGCCAGAAGTCTAGCAAGCAAAATGAAGGAGTTTTATGCACTAGCTCTAAAGAAGCAGTTTGATGTGGTTGGTGTTGCTGAAACATGGCTAGACTCCTCACATGATTGGGATGTCAACCTTCAAGGTTTTAATCTATTTAGGAAGGACAGAGCGAACAGGAAGGGAGGAGGAGTGTGTCTATATGCAAGGAGTGATATGAAGGCAAATGTGAAAGAGGCAATAGAGGGTGAAGATGATGAAGATGTGGAAACATTGTGGGTGGAAACACAAGGAGGGGTTAATAGAGAAAAAAATATTTTTGGTGTAATCTATAGGCCCACGAACATCACTGAGAAGATAGAAGAACAGGTGCATAAACAAACGGAGCGGGCATCACAGGCGAGTACAATAGTAATAATGGGATACTTTAATTACCCAGATATTGACTAGGGTCATGGTTCTGCATCAACCGGAAGGGGAGGAAGTTCCTCAGTCTGTTACAGGATAATTTTATGGAGCAGTTTGTGGAGGATACCACTAGAAGTGATGCTCTATTGGATCTGATAAGTTCTAACAAAGCAGAACTTGTTGGAGCGGTCACTGTTTCTAGAACTCTTGGTAACAGCGACCACATTATAATTAATTTTAGTGTAAAGAAACACAGAGTGGGAGGGAAAAAACATTTAATTTTAAAAAGGCCAATTGCCCCTTATTGAGGGATGAACTACAGGACATAGACTGGGAGTGGCAATTAGCAAATAGTGATGTAGAAACCAATTGGGAGGGCTTTAAATATACTCTGGGGAAATTGATAGCAAAATATATTCCAATGGGTAACAAGTATAGGCGATTAAAACAAAATCCAATATGGCTTCTACCTTCTGTTAAAAGGGCAATAAATAACAAAAATGAAAGACAGGTGGCCAAGGACATCAAGACAAACCCCAAGAAATTCTTTAAACATATAAATGCCAAAAAGCCAAAGTCAGAGCATGTAGGACCCTTCAATAACTGTAATGGGGAGCTGGTCACTGGGGATCAGGAGAAGGCAGAGCTCAAGAGCCCAAGAACCCAAGAGCTCAGCTCGGTTATCGGTGTTTCCCTTTACATGATATTTAGAGATTCTCTGGTGACTAGTATAGTGACAGGAGACTGGCGGAAGGCAAATGTAGTTCTCATCTTCAAAAAAGGCTCCAGGTGTTGCCCATGTAATAATAGACCAGTAAGTTTAACATCTATTGTGGGAAAATTGAGGAGCTCATAAGGGATTATATACAGGAATATATGGCTGAATATATTATTATTAGTGATTGCCAGCATGGTTTTACTAAGGACAGACGTTGTCAGACCAATCTGATATGTTTTTATGAAGAGGTGAGTAGAAGTCTGGATAGCGGGGTGGCTGTGGATATAGTGTTTTTAAACTTTGCAAAGGAGTTTGACACTGTCCTTCATAAGCGTTTATTGAGTAAATTAAAATCCATTGGGTTAGAAATAAAGGTGTGTAATTGTATTAAAAACTGGCGGATTGGATCATACTCAGAGAGTGGTGGTAAATAACTCCTCCTCTGAGTGGTCTCCAGTTATGAGTGGTGTGCCCCAGGGCTCAGTATTAGGTCCTCTTTTATTCAACACATTTATTAATGATATAGTGGAGGGGATTAATATCTGTTTATATTTTTGCTTATGATACCAAGCTATGTAGTGTAGTGCAATCTATGGAAGATGTTCATAAATTGCAGGCAGACCTGGATACACTGAATGTTTGGACATCCACTTGGCAAATGAGGTTCAATATGGATAAATGTAAGGTTCTGCATCTAGGTACGAATAATCTGCAAGCATCATATGTCCTAGTGGGAGAAAAGCTGGGAGAATTGATTCTTGAGAAAGATCTGGGCATTCTTGTAGATCACAGACTACAGAACAGCATGCAGTGTCAATCAGCTATCTCTAATGCAAGCAAGATATTGGCTTGTATTAAGAGGCATGGACTTGCGGGACAAGGATGTAATTTTACCACTGTATAAAGCATTGGTGCGGCCTCACTTGCAATATGCTGTTCAGTACTGGGCTCCAGTTTATAGAAAAGATGTAATAGAGCTAGAGAAAGTGCAAAGACGAGCAAACAAACTTATAAGGGGAATGGAGCATCTTAGTTATGAGGAGAGTTTAGAAGAATTGAACTTATTTAGTCTTGAGAAAAAATGGCTCCGTGGTGACCTGATTAATTTATTATAAGTAAATAAATGGTTCCTATAAAAAGTATGTGGAAAAAATATTTCATGTAAAGCTCCCTCAAAAGATAAGGGGACATTGCCTTCACTTGGAGAAAAAAGGATTTAATCTCCAGAGGAGAAAAGCATTCTCCACTATGAGAAATGTAAATCTCTGTAATAGTCTACCTGAGGAGCTGGTCACAGCAGGAACAGTTGTGAGTTTCAAGGAAGTCTTGGCAACTCTGGGATCAGAAATAAAATCTTCCCTAGAGCAGATTGGTTCTTGAATTATGGGTTTCAAAGCTTCCATCACTAGAGGAAACTAGGCTTAAACTCCTTATCCCCCTCCCTTCACCCACATTTTCCCCTCCTTTGGTTGAACCTGATGGACATATGTTTTTTTTCAACTGTACTAACTATGTAACTATGGTGGTGATATATGGTCATGATATGTGGTCTGTATAAGTTGAAACAAGACCTGGTGGGACACCGTACAGGTGGTGGAGGTAGAGAGGCACAGTGGGCCCCTAAAATTAACTTATCTGGTAGGCCCTTGGCACACCAATCCAACATTGCTCCAACAGCTGTCCACATGGCACTACATACCAATGACAACCTTACTGGACTCTATTGAGTCACTCCCCACCCATCTATCTCCTGTCTGTGTTGCACCCAGTGGTTACTCTGGATATTTGCTGTTGGTCATAATAATGTGATTTACTGTGTAATAATAATGTTAGATACTTTAAGCCTATATAGACTGTCTGGATATAGGACAGTGTGCCATTTTTCTCAGAAAGTTTGAATCCCTAAATAAACTTTCCAATATTTTAAATACCTACTTTTGTTCCATTAATATTAGAAATTGAGACTACTCTACTCGTTAATGTTCTTTATGGATTTTAAAAAGAGGCATCCTTAACTATCTAGTATCTTAAAGATTTGAACATTTAGAAAAACTGGCAGTTTTACTATTGAAACACAATAAAATTCAAATTTGAGACTGTCAACATGTACTTTTGCTATTTACCTGTTTTAGAATTGAAATGAAATATACTCAAGCCATAAAATAATGATGATTTGGGAGCAGATGTAAAATATAGTCAGAAATACAGACTTTTTACTAAAATATAATTTAGTGGTTTGCAGTATCTTCAAGTGTTTGCCTCAGATTCATATTTAAGCACATTGGGAAATATGTCAAGCGCATTCAGAAGTGAAAAGCTTTTAAAATTATCAGTCGGCAAGTTATAGTAGATCTTATATTGAGAAAAATGTAGTCTCAGCAGATACAGTACAGTATTTTGAATCTTCGCAAACTGAAATGATAGAAGTAAATGTGAAAGCTTGCAAACATCCTGCAAGAAGAAATCATGCAACAAATGTTACACAAATCATCTAGTACTAGATGATAGACTGTGAGATTGCGTTACATAACATGCCAGACTAGACATTGAGTCCTGTGTAAAGTGTTTGTCATACTACTGGAGGATTTCGACCCTGTATACTGTATGAGTTAAAATAAACTGTGTAATGTTGAGGTTGCTTCACTTTAGACAGTAAAACATAGAAACATTTAACTGCACATATTCAACTATAAACTTTCTACTTGTCAATCCCATCATCAATGCCAATCTATTTATGGTATAGTTTTAATTTTAACCATTTCCCCCAATTTGTCAAATTATTTTTTTCATCCCTGCTTTTTTTTTTTTTTTACATTTCCATCTGAAAACCATTTGTGGTTGTAACGGGTGAGCGGGTAAAGCGGGTAGTGGACCCACTGGACCACTGCCGGGCTTGCTCTGAGGGGGCGTACCAAGTGGCCTCGGGCATGGGTATCTTCACAGGCCTTTGATGGTAAGGTTGGCTGACCCCAACAGCCCCCAGGTGCTACTCAGAGCAGTCCCCAGCAGCGGCAGCTGACCAGACGGGCCCAGAAGTTCCAATTTGCTAGGACCAACAGGATAAGGGTCAGAGACAAGCAGACTAGAAGTAAATATGTGCAGGTACAAACAAAGACAGGACAAAACAGATGCCAAACAGGAGGAAAAGCAAAAGGTAAAGGGAAAACAATAAAAAGACAGACTGAATACACCAAGAACATAAGCAAAGACTAAAGCTAAACTCAGGCAAGAAACCAAGGCTGACCAGGGCAGGAACACGGGCAGAGAACAAGGCAAGGAAACTCAAAGACACAGACAGGACACAAAGAGACCACATGGGCACACCGGACTGTTTAACAAACAAGATCAGGAAACACAGCAACAGACTACACCAAGAGACCAACATAAACAACAACATGACACAACAAAAAACAACAAGGTTTCAGGCAGGGAGTGTGAGGAAAAAGCAGGCTTATAAACCCACAGGTGGAAGGGGGAAATTGGCAGAGGAACCCCAACCCTGCTGCACACTGTGGGAATTAAAGGAAGGAAGATGTGGCCGCCGCCCTCTATAGAGACAGGGAATCAGGGCAGCAGCCAAGAGGGAGGAGCAGCATCACGGGGTGAGTAAGCAGAGGCTACAGGAGCGATCACGCGACCTGCAACAGGAAACAGATCAGCGATAGGAAACATAGGTACGAATGCGGTTCGCAGCAGAGGCCGCAGCGTAAGGGACAGGAAGTGGCACGGACCGTGACAGTACCCCCTTCCTTAAGCCCCTCCTCCCTCCAACCCACAAAAAGGAAATACCACCTAGGTCGGGGGCCCGAAAAAACCCGGGGGCAACCCCAAAACCAACTAAGGCTGCAAGCCAGTAGGGGTTTAATCCCTGGGAAAAATGGAGGTGCACAGGAGGAACAAACGGGGCACTGGGCAAAATGGGAGGGAACCCGGGCGAGACCGTAAGCCACGGGGACTCAGAAGGCTCAGGGCGAGACCGTAAGCCTTACGGGGACTCAGAGGCGGGACCGTAAGCCTTACGGGGACTCAGAAGGCTCAGGGCGGGGACCGTAAGCCCCCGGGGACCCCCAGAAGGCTCAGGGCGAGACCGTTTAAGCCACGGGGACTCAGAAGGCTCAGGGCGAGACCGTAAGCCACGGGGACTCAGAAGGCTCAGGGCGAGCCGTAAGCCAGGGGGAACTCAGAAGGCTCAGGGCGAGAACCGTAAGCCAGGGGACTCAGAAGGGCTCAGGGCGAGACCGTAAGCACGGGGACTCAGAAGGCTCAGGGTAGACCGTAAGCCACGGGGGACTCAGAAGGCTCAGGGCGAGACCGTAAGCCACGGGGACTCAGAAGGCTCAGGGCGAGACCGTAAGCCAGGGGACTCAGAAGGCTCAGGGCGAGACCGTAAGCCACGGGGACTCAGAAGGTCAGGGCGAGACGTAAGCCACGGGGACTCAGAAGGCTCAGGCGAGACCGTAACCCACGGGGACTCAGAAGGCAGGTAGTGGAAGCAGCTCCCGAAACACCAAAAGACCTCCCAAAAAAAAGAAAAAACACTCCCACACACATAAAGAGACAGCCAGAAACAAGACCTGCACATGGACCAAAAAACAGAGGGCAAAATGTCAGCGGAGTCCATGGCCTGATCCTACTGTAATGGGTGAGCGGGTAAAGCGCGTAGTGGACCCACTGGACCACTGCCAGGCTTGCTCCGAGGGGGCGTAACCAAGTGGCCATCGGGCATCTTCACAGAGCCTTTGATGGTAAGGTTGGCTGACCCAACAGCCACCAGGTGCTACCTCAGAGCAGTCCCCAGCAGCGGCCCGCTGACCAGAAGGCCAGAAGTGCCAATGCTAGGCACCAACAGGAAAAAGGGACAGAGACAAAGCAGACTAGAAGTAATATGTGCAGGTACAAACAAAGACAGGAACAAAAACAGATGCCAACAGGAGGATAAGCAAAAGGTAAAGGGAACAATAAATAGACAGATGAAGACACCAAGAAAATAAGCAGAGACGTAAGCTAAACTCAGGCAAGAAACAAGGGATGACCAGGGCAGGAACACGGGCAGAGAACAAGGCAAGGAAAACTCAAAGACACAGACAGAGACACAAAAGAGGGGCCCAGGGCCAACCGGGAACTGCTAACAAACAAGATCAGGAAACACAGCAACAGACTACACCAAGAGACAACATAAACAACAACATGACACAACAAAAACAACAAGGATCAGGCAGGGAGTGTGAGGAGAAGCAGGCTTATAAACCCACAGGTGGAAGGGGATTGGCAGAGGAAGCCCAACCCTGCTGCACACTGTGGGAATAAAGGAGGGAAGGGTGTGGCCGCCGCCTCTATAGAGACAGGGAATCAGGGCAGCAGCCAAGATGGAGGAGCAGCAATCACAGGTGAGTAAGCAGAGGCTACAGGAGCGCTCACAGCGACACTGCAACAGGACACAGAACAGCGCTACGAACATCGGTACGAATGCGGTTCGCAGCAGAGGCTGCAGCGTAAGGACAGGAACGTGGCACGGACCGTGACAGTGGTGTTGAATGTGAAAAAAATAAATATTCGCAGCGGTGTCGGTTATGGAGCTCAATGTGCAACATAAATGACATTATATCTTTATTGTGCAGGTTAGAATAATTAAACATAGGTGCACATTTAACAATGCAGCTGAGCCAGAATTCTGGCACAATTTGTGCCAAAAATAATGTCGTACCTGCTTTACACAACATTTATTATTTGTTTCAGACAATTTCTAGACGCTTCTCTGCTTTATCTGTCAAAGGGGATGTGACCTTGCTAAAGTGGATGTGATATCATGGAAATAGGGTTTAGCTTCGCGTCTGATGTTGTGTGCCACAAAATGCGCCAACATTTCGGTGCCGTTAGTGGCATAAATTAAGTCAACTTAAAAAAGGTGTAAGGTTGACTAGAAAGTTCTAACATGTGGCAGATTTATCAACACTATAATAAACATGGGGCATTGTAAGACTGTCTAGTTTAACTTTACACCGTCTAAGAGTTCGACAGTATTGATAAATCTGCTACATAGTCTACAGGTTTCAGTAAATATGTGTCTTTTCTACCAATTCATAATTTTAAGGCCTGAATGCATGTGCTTTTTAATGATAAATGAAAGCTAGGAATACTCCATTTACAATTATTGCATTAAAATAATTTCTGTTGCAGAATGTGTTATTATGGTCTTTCTATATTACAACTAGTATTGTTAAACGTAAAATAGTACAGAGCTAAATGTTCATGTACAAAATATTCTATAATAATTAGCAATTAGTAGAAGCATGGTGAACTCTTTTTTGTCTACTAAGGAAATGCTTATATACCACAGCCAAGTCACAATATTGTGACCACTTCCTACTTTCGACTTTAACAAAATGTTGCTTATAGCGGAAGTCATGTGTAGTGAGAGGGCTTGGTGGATGTATAAAGTGTGTAATAGGCTTTCTGCACACATATCTCTTACTGTAAGAAGTAACTATTTATCAGAGGTAAGAAACAGGTTCATTACTGATTCTTTGGGTTAAGGTTGGCAGTATTTATAGGGTATGTTCACACGGTGTGTTGTGGTGTGTATAGTAAGCGTTGCAATACGCCGGGTGTTTTACTCCAAAAGAAACATATAAAAGCCAGATTAATGTTTGCAAATGGACACAAGAACAAAGACCAACATTTTTGTAGACATGTCCTGTGGTCTGATGAAACTAAAATTGAACTGTTTGGCCCCCAATACCATGTTTTTCATTTGGGAAAAAGGAAGAGGCTTTGGGAAGCTAAAAAATCCCAACGTGGGGGTGGGGAGCATATGTTGTGGGGTTTTTTGCGGGCAGGGCAATTGGTGAACTTCAAAAAATAGATGGTATCAGAGGAAAGAAGTTATGGTCAATACTGTCCCCCAATACTCAAGACATCAGCCAGGAAGATAAAGTTTAGGCGGAAATGGGTCTTTAAAAATGGACAATGCCCCAAAGCTATGGCAAACTGGTTACAAAGTGATTAGGATAACCAAGTCAATGTTTTTGGGGGCTGGTCAACACAAATCTCTGATCTCAATCTTTTTGAAAAAATAGGCCAAAAAATGAAAAGGCAGGTGTGACCGCCGACCAACAAAAAATGGTCAGTTACAGCAGTTCTGTCAGGGGGAAAGGGCCAAAAAATTCCACCAAATTATTGTGAGAAAATATTGGGAAAGGTATCCGAACTTTAACTCAAGTAATACAGTTTAAGGGAAGGCTACCAAAAACTACGTATTTAATTTCCGAAACTTTCGATTTGAGAAAGTAATAAAAAAACCTTAACAAATTTTCTTCCCTTATTCTGGCATTTGGTAAATATAAAAAAATTTTTATAATCCTAATTGATCTAAAAAGTTTTAAGGGGTTTTTCTGATTTAAAGCAGATAGGAAAAAAAAAACATGCATATGTGTCTTTTTATATATTGTATGTAAACTTCTGGTTACAACTGTACCTAAATAAGGCAATATACTTTGTAGTAGGGACAAAAAAGTATTAAAAAGGCATAGTTATTTTAGCAAATAGTGAGTAGATACTCTTTAAAGCTCACAAACCATAATGGAAATTTAAGATTATAAAACAGCTTCATGGTTTTTCTCCTTGTTTAAAAAAATGTTGTGGCATATTGTTTTTTATGTAACTTTAGAGATAGTGTTGAGC
>JAODAL010083508.1:0-11230 GCA_025379985.1 Phyllomedusa bahiana
TATTTTACCCGGGCAGTGGGCCTTAAAACATTTATCTAACAGTCCCCGTTTGGGCGGTACATTGTAAATTTTACCGTTCCCGGGGGCGGTTAAAAATTGTATCTATACCGTAAATCCTTAAATTGGGTATTTACAGTCAGTGGCGCTGGAAACATTGTATTTTAAGTCAGTGGGCCTTTAATTTTTATTTTTTGGTCAGTGGGCTGGATACATTTATATATACCCACACACAGTCAGGGAGCCTTCAGGAAACTCCCATTAAAAATTGTATCTTACAGTCGTGGGTGGTACATTGTTCTTTAGCAGTGGAGCGGATACATTGTATCTATTTCAGTCAGGGGCTGGTACATTTTATCCCATACAGTCAATGGGGCTTTTACAAATTTTATCTTTTAAATCAGTGGGCTTAAACATTGTATCTATAAGTCAAATGGCCCCTGGATACATTGTAAAACAAAACAGTTTAGTGGGCTGGATACATTGTATCTTACGTCAGGGAGCTCTATACATTGTTTCTATACAGCGAGGAAACTCTAAAACATTGTATCTATACAGTCGTGGCCTTTGGGTTAAATTTTATCTGTACGTCAGTGGGCTCTATTTCATTGTATTTTTACAGTGGGAAAATTTTATACATTGGATTATTTCAAATTTGGGCTGGAAAATTTGGGATCTGTACGTCAGTGGGTGTGGATACATTGTATCTATAAAAGTCCCGTGGGGCTGGATAAAATTGATCTTTAAGTCAGAGGAGCTGGAAAATTGTACCTTACAGTCAGTGGAGCTTATACATTGTATATGTGCGTCAGTGGCGCCCGGTACAAATTTTATCTATAGTCAGTGGAGGGTGGATACATTTTATATATTTCACACAGTCAGTGGGCTCTATAAATTGTATCTATACAGTCGTTTGGGGCGGGTACATTGAAATTTTAGTTTCCCCCGGGTTTTTGGGGCCCGGATACATTGTATCTATACGTCGTGGAGCGGATTTCATTTTATTGTACAGTCTTTGGAAGGGTGGGGTTACATTGGGATCATACAGTCAGTGGGCCTTTGGGTACATTTTTTCTATACAGTCAGTGGAGTTCTATACATTGTATCTATACAGTTAGTGGAGCTGGATACATTGTATCTATCAGTCAGTGGGGGTGGTTAAAATTTTTATCTTTTCAGTTGTGGGGGGTGGATACATTTTTATCTATAAGTCAGGGAGTGGTTTTTAATTTTATTATAAGGCAGTGGAGGGTGAATACATTGTATTTTGTACAGTCGTGGGGACTGGATTTAAAATTTTATCTTTACAGTTATGGCGTGGATACATTGTATCTTTTACGTCAGTGGAGTGGAAATTTTACCCATTTTCAGTCGTGGAGCTGGATACATTGTATCTATTCAGTCAGTGGAGGGTCTTTTACCCTGTTTCTTTACAGGTTTTGAGGGCTCTATTCAAAAATATTTTATACAGTCAGAGGAGATTAAAACATTGTATCTATACGTCAGTGGAGCTCTTAAAAAGGGATCTATTTCAGTCAGAGGACTCTTTACAAATTTTATTATACAGTCAGTGGCGCTGGATAATTTTTATCTTTTAAAAGTCAGTGGAGCAGGGTTTTCATTGTATCTATACAGCAGCGGCGTGGATACATTGTATCTTTTAAATCTATGGCCCCTGGTACATTGTTTCATACAGTCAGTTGGGGCTGGAAACTTTGTATCTTTTATAGGGCAGTTGGGGTGGATACATTGTAAACTATACAGTCAGTGGAAGCTGGATTTTTTTATTTATTATACACCCCCCACAGTTTAGAGGAGCTCTTTCATTGTTTCTTTTTCAGTCGTGGGGGGTGGATACATTGTATTAAAACAGTCAGTGGGGGCAGGATACATTGTATTTATACCCGTCAGCGGGCGGATTTCATTTATCTATAAGTCTATGGCGCCCGGGGTACCCTTGTATCTATACAGTTTGTGGCGCTTTGGGAAAAATTGTATCTATATAGTCAAATGGCGCTGGATACATTGTATCTAACAGTCAGTGGAGCTGGTTTCATTGTATCTTACAGTCTGGGTTTTCTTTTTTATACAATTTTGGTATACCCATACAAGTTTTTAAAAGAGGGAGCTTATACATTGTATCTATACAGTCAGTGGCGCCCGGATTTAATTTTTATTTTTCAGGGCGTGGAGCTTTTAAAATTGTATTTCAGTCAGGGGCTTATTTCATTGTATTTTATAAATCAGTGGGCTGGAAAATTTTTATCCAAAAGTCAGTGGAGCTTTTCATTGTATCTTTACAGTCAGTGGCGCTGGTACATTGAAAAATTTTTTGTTTAGGGGTGGGGTACATTTTATTATCAGTCAGTGGAGTCCCTTCCCTTGTATTGTCAGTCAGTGGGCTGGATACATTGATCATAAGTCAATTTGGGGCTGGATTTCATTTTATCTAAAAAAGTCAGTGGAGTTTACTTTTGTATCTATACAGTTAAGTGGGCTGGATACATTTTAAATTTTAAAGTCAGTTGGGTGGATACATTGTAATTTTATACAGTTAGTGGAGTGGGTACAATTTTATCTTTCCGTCAGTGGGCTGGATAATTGTATTTTATACAGGCAGTGGAGTTTAAAACCCTTGTATCTTAAAAGTCAGTGGACTATACATTGTATCTATACAGTTAGTGGGCTGGATACATTTTATTATACAGTCAGTGGAGGGTGGATACATTGTATCCTTTACAGTTTGTGGAGTGGATTCTTGATCTAAAAACGTCAGGGGCTGGATTTCATTGGATCCCATACAGCGTGGAGCTGGGAAAATTGTTTTCTTTACAGTCGTGGGCCCTGGATACAAATTTATCTATACAAAGGACTGGGGGGGAAACATTGTATTATACAGTCAGTGGAGCTGGATACATTGTAAATTTTTACGTTTAGTGGAAGGGTGGATACATTTATCATACAGCAATGGGGCCCGGATAATTGATCTATACAGTCATTTGGAGCTTAAATTTTTTGTTTTTATCCCGTCAGTGGCGTTTTATAAAATTTATCTATACAGCAGTGGAGGGGATACATTTATCTTTACAGTCAGTGGGGGGTGGAACATTGTTTCCCATAAGTCAGTGGGCGGATAAAATTTATCTATACGCAAGCCCTTTTATACATTGGTTTTTTACAGTCAAATTTGGAAGTTTTATACATCCGGGGGCCCCCCCCAATTTTATCCCAAAAGCCCGGGCGCTTATTTCATTGTATTTTTTTTTACAGTCGTGGAATTTGGGTACATTTATCTTTACAGTCAATGGAGCGGAAAACATTGTATCTATAATTTTTAGTGGGGCGGATACATTGACTATACAGTCAAATGGGCTTATAAAATTGGATCTTTACGTCAGGGCGTGGATAATTGTATCCCATACGTCAATGGAGCTGGATACATTGTATCTTACGTCAGTGGCCTGGAAACATTGTATCTATAAGTCAGTGGCGCTGGTACATTGTATTTTACGTCAGGGAGCTTATCAAATTTTTTATCTATACAGTCAGTGGAGCTTATAAATTGTATCTTTAAAAGTCAAAAAGGGCCATTTCATTGTATCTATTTCAGTCAGTGGGTTTAAAATTGTATCTAAAACAGTCGTGGGCCCCATACAATTTTATCTATACAGTCAATGGAGCTCTATTTCAAATTTTATCTATAAAAGTCGTGGCGTTGGGTACATTGTATTTACAGTCAGTGGGGAGCTGGATACATTGTATCTTACAGTCAGTGGAACTTAAACATTTTTATTTTTATACAGTCGGGGCTTATTTCAAATTTTTTAATTGGGGGGTTTTCAAGACCCCCCCCCCCCAAAAAATTCAGAGGGGGCTCTATCATTGTATCCCTTTCAGCAGTTTGGAGCTGGGTTTTAAATTTTATCTATACAGGTTTAAATGGGCTTATACATTGTTTTTACAGTCAGTGGGCCCATACAATTTTATCTAACAGTCAGTGGGGGCTCTTATTTCATTGTTTTTCAGTCAGTGGCCCCTGGATACATTTTTTATAACAAAATCGTGGAGCTGGGAAAATTTAAAACCAAAATTTTATCTTCCCGTCAGTGGGCTGGATTTTCATTGTATCTTTACAGTCAAGGGAGCTTTTACATTTTGTTATCTATACCCGTCAATGGCGCTGGATTCATTTTTTATTATACAGTCGTGGGCTGGAAAATTTATCTAAAAAGTCAGTGGGGCTTATTAAATTGTAAACTATAAAGTCAGGGAGCTTATACTTGTATCTATACAGTCAATGGGCTGGGGTACTTGTATCTATACAGCAGGGGGCTATACATTTTTATCTTTTACAGTCAGTGGAGTTATACCCTTGTATCTTTACAGCAGTGGGCTGGGGTAATTGATCTATACAGTCATTGGGCTATACATTGTATCTATACAGTCAGTGGCGGGTGGATTTCATTGTTCTATACAGTCAGTGGAGCCATCAATTTTTATTGTCCCGTTTAGTGGGGCCCCGGATACATTTTAAACTATTTCAGCAGGGGGGAGCGGGGTTTAATTTTATTATACAAACCCCCCGGGTGGGTTAAAATTTTTTAAACTTTCAGTCAATGGCGCTGGTTTCATTGTATTTTATACAGTCAGTGGGCTTAAACATTGTAAACTATAAGTCATTTGGGGCTGGGAACAATTTTATTATACAGGGCCCGTGGAGCTGGATTTCCCTTTATTATTAAAAAGTCAAAAGGGGGTTTTATAATTGTATTTACAGTCAGTGGCGCTGGGGTCATTGTACTAAAATTTTCAGTGGGGCCAAAACATTGTATCCCATACAGTCAAAGGGGTGGAAACATTGGGATTTTAAGGGCAATTTGGGGGTTTCATTGGGATCTTTACAGTCAGTGGGCTGGGGAAAAATTGTATCTATAAGTCAGGGGCTGGTTTCATTGTACCTATACGTCGTTTGGGGTTATACATTGGTTTTATGTCAGTCAGTGGGGGCTTATACATTGTTTTCTTTTAAAATAGGGTTATACAATTTATTTTAAACAGTCAGTGGGCTTATAATTGTATCTTTTCAGTCAGTGGCGTTGGGAAAACATTTTAAACTATAAGTCAGGGCTTATACATTGTATTATACGTCAGTGGGCTGGGGAAAAATTGTATCCGTAAAAGTCATGGGGCTGGATTCATTGTATCCCATTTCCGTCGTGGAGCTTATAAATTGTATCTTTTCGTTAGGGGTGGAAAAAATTTTCCCCATACAGTCCCGTGGGGGATTAACATTTTTTTATTCAGTTTGTGGGTTTGGGTACATTGTTTTCTATTAGTCAGTGGAGCTGGGGGACCTTTATTAAACAGTCAGTGGAAAATTATACATTGTATCTATTTCCCGTTAGTGGGCTGGAAACATTTTTAATTAATTAAATCGTTGGGTGGGGTACATTTGGGTTTTATACAGTTAGGGGGGAGCTGGGATACATTGTAAACTTACAAATCATGGAAAATGGATACAATTTTTTCTATAAAAGTCAGTGGAGCTGGAAAACATTGTATTTACAGTCAGTGGGTTCCCATACATTGTTTTCTTTCAGTTTTGGACTGGATACATTGTTTATCAGTCAGTGGACTGGAACATTGTATTTTATACAGTTGTGGTGCTGGATACAAAATTTTTATCTATCCCGTTAGTGGGAAAACTGGATAAAATTTAAAACTATACAGCAGGGAGCTGGAAAACATTGTTTCTTTAACCGTCAGTGGGCGGGCCCATAAAATTTTAATTATACAGTTATGGGTTTAATTTCATTGGTTCATAAAGTCAGGGGGGAGCTGGAAAAAATTTTTATCTATACAGGGCAGTGGGCTGTATACAAATTTATCTTTTACAGCAGTGGGGGGGATACATTGATCTATACAGTCAGTGGAGTGGAAAAATTGTATCTATTTCAGGGCAAATTTGGGGCCCCATTAAATTTATCTAAAACGCAGTGGGGGGGATTTAATTGGGATTAAAACAGCAATGGGTTTTAACATTGTATCTATTCAGTCATTTGGGCCTTTACATTTATTATCAGCAAAAGGGGTTTTTTACCCTTGTATCTATTTCAGTATTTGGGGCTTATACATTTTTATCCCGTCAGTGGCTTTATACATTGTAAAATACAGCAGTGGAGCGGTTTCATTTACTTTAAAAGGCAGGGAATGGATACATTGTATTATAAGTCAATGGGCGGAAAACATTGTATCTATACAGTCAGGGGCGCTGGAAACATTGTAAAATTTTATGGGCAATGGGGGTGGATACATTGTATCTATTTCAGTAGTGGGCTGGAAACATTTATAAAATATAAAAAAGGGTTTTAGGTTTTTTGGCGGGGGTGGATACATTGTATCTATACAGGGGAGTTAGCTGGATACATTGTTTCTTTTACAGTCAGTGGAGCTGGAAAACATTGATCCCTTTTCAGTCAGTGGAGCTCCCACATTGTATCTTAAAAGTCAGTGGGCTGGATACATTGTTTCTATTCAGTCAGTGGGGCTGGATACATTGACTATACGTAATGGAGCTCTATTTAAATTTTATCTATACAGTCAGGGGCTTATTTTTTGTATCTATACAGTTTAGGGGGGTGAATACATTGTATCCTTTAAAGGGGCAGTGGACTTAATTTCATTGGTAAAACTATTTAAATCAGGGGCTTATAAATTGTATTTTACAGTCAGGGGGCCCCATACATTGTATCTATACAGGGCAGGGGGCGGTTTCATTTTATCTTTAAAGTCAGGGCGCTTATACATTGTATCTATTTCAGTCAATGGAGCTTATTCAATTTTATCTTTTACAGTCAGTGGGCTTTAAAAATTGTATTTATAAGTCGTTTGGCCCCTGGATACATTGTATCTTTTACAAATCAGTGGAGTGGATACATTTATTATTCCCACGTCAAATTTGGGGCTCATACATTGTTATTTTACCCGTCAGTGGGCGGGAAAGCCCATTTTTACATTTTATCTTTACAGTCAGGGGCCTTTTCTTTTTATCTATACAGGGCAAGGGGGCTGGATACATTGAAACTTTTACAGTAATGGGCCCCCTGGATAAATTGGATCTATACAGTCAGTGGGCTTTAAAAAATTTTTATCTATAAGCAGTGGGCCCGGATAATTGTTAAACTTTTTACAGTCAGTGGGTGGATACATTGTTTTTATAAGAAATGGGGTGGATACAAATTTTTATCTTTACAGTCAAAGGGGGCTATACATTGGGGAAACTATACAGTCGGGAGCTTATACAATTTTTTTATACCCGTCAGTGGAGCTCTATAAATTTTATTTTTTCGTCGTGGCGCTGGATACATTTATCTATAAATCAGTGGAGTGGTTTAAATTATAATAATACCAAAAAACAAAAAGTCATGGGGTTATACATTGTAACTGTAAGTCGTGGCGCTGGATTTCATTGGGTTTTATTTCAGTCAGTGGGGCTCTATACATTGTATCTAAAACAGTCAGTGGCCTGGGAAACATTGTATCTTTACAGTCAGTGGAGGGTGGATACATTGTATCATTTCAGTCAGTGGGCTATAATTGTATCTTAAAAGTCAAAAAAAAAAAAAAAAAAAAAACAAAGGGGGGCTGGATACATTGTATCTATAGTCAGTGGGGCTGGATACATTTATTATAAAAAGGGCAGTGGGCTTAAACTTTTTTTCTTACAGTCAGTGGGCGGGGATACATTGTTCTATACAGGTTCCTGGCGCTTCGGGGAGGGGTACATTGTTTTTTTACAGGGCAGGGAGCTTTGGGTTCATTGTTCCATACAGTCAGTGGAGCTCCCATACATTGTATTTTAAATTTTGTGGGGGCTGGATACATTTTAAACTATAGTCAGTTGGGCTGGATACATTTGTATTATAAAAAGTCAGTGGAGCTATACATTGTATCTATTTCAGTCAGTGGGACCCGGTACATTGAAACTATACAGTCTTGGCTGGATACATTGTTCTATACAGTCAGTGGAACTGGATACATTGTATCTTACAGTCAGTTTGGGCGGATACATTGTATTTACAGTTGTGGGGGCTTTACATTTAAAAACTTTACAGTTAGGGAGTGGAAACAAATTTATCTATACAGTCAGTGGGCTTATAAAATTTTATCTATAAAAGTTAGTGGAGGGAAAATTTAAAATTTTAAACTATTCAGTCGTGGGCTGGAATTTTTGTATCCCCATACGGGCAGTGGGCTCTATACAAATTTATCTATACAGAAGGGGGAGGGGATAAAATTTTTTTCTATACCGTCAGTGGGTGGTACCCTTTGTATCCCATACAGTTAGTGGGACTGGATCTTTTTATTTATCCCGTTTAGTGGAGCTGGTTTCATTTTATCTATACAGGCAATGGGCCCGAAAACATTGTATCTTTACAGTCATTGGGGCCCATACATTTTTATTATCCCGTCAAGGGCTATAATTTTATCTATTTCAGTCAGTGGCGGGGTCATTTAAACTATTTCAGTGTGGAGCTTAATTTCATTGATCTATACAGTCAGTGGAGCGGAAAAATTGTAAACTTACAAATTTAGCGGACTTATACAAAATTTTAAACTATACAAGGGGAAGGGGGGGGGGGTACATTGTTATTTTTCAGTCGTGGGCTGGAAACATTGTATCTATAAGCCCTGGCCTGGAAACATTGTATCTATACAGTCAGTGGGCTGGATACATTTTTATATAAAAAAAATAGTGGGGCTCTATACTTGTATCTTTACCGTCAAATGGCGTGGTTTCATTTTTATTTTATACAGCAGTGGAGCTGGATAAAATTGTATTTTTACAGTCGGGAGCTGGTTTCCCTTGTATCTATTCAGTCCGGGGGAGCTTTTTAACTTGTATCCCTTTTCAGTCGAGGGCTTAAAACATTGTATCTATTTCAGTCAGTTTGGGCTGGAAAACATTGTAATTTTTACAGTCAGTGGAGCTCATTTCATTGTATCTATACAGTAGAGGGGGCTCTTTCTTGAAAACCCATACAGGTTTAGGGGCTAAACATTTTATTTTACAGTCAGTGGAGCTTATTCATTTGTATCTATACAGTCAGGGGCTTTATACCCTTTTATCCCCATAAAGTCAGGGGCTGGATAAAATTGTACCCATACAGTCAGTGGACCCCAAAACATTGTTTATTCAGTCGGGGTGGATTCATTGTATTTTATAAAGGGCAATGGACTTTGGGAAAATTTATCATAATAATCCAAACAGTTTTTAATTGGGGGGTCCTATAAATTTTTCTATCAGTCAGTGGGTGGATACATTGAAACTTTAAAACAGTTTGGGGTGGTTTCCAAATTTTAAACTATACAGTCGTGGAAACTGGATACAAATTTTATCTTTCAGTCGTGGAGCTTATACAATTTTATCTATACAGTCATGGAGTCTTAAAATTGTATCTATACAGTTAGTGGCTGGGAAAATTTTATCTTTCAGTCAGGGAGCTGGATACATTTTTAAATTTTTACAGTTTGTGGGGGCCTTTTCATTTTATCTTTTCAGTCAGTGGGCTGGATACTTTGTATTTACAGTTTAGTGGGCTTTAAATTGTAAACTATACAGTGTGGGGCCTATACAAATTTTATCCTATACAGTCAGTTTGGACTGGAAAAATTTGTATCTTAAAAGTTAGTGGAGCGGATACATTGTATTTTTACAGGCAGTGGGCTGGATACATTTTTATTTACAGTCAGTGGGCTTAAAACATTGTAAATTATGTCAGTCAGTGGGCCCGGATTTCATTTTTTATACAGTTAGTGGTTTTTGGCTTCTTTCCCTTGTATCTATACTGTTAAATGGCGCTGGTTTCATTTTTTAATTTTATACAGTTGGGGGTGGAACAAATTTTATCTATACAGTCGTGGGCTCTTAAAAATTGTATCTTACGTCCCGTTTGGGGCTTAAAACATTGATCAAAAAGTCCCGTGGGGGCTGGAATTTAAAAGTATCCCATACAGTCAGTGGCAATACATTTATCATACAGCAGTGGAGGGGGTAATTGTAATTTTACAGTCAGTGGAGTGGATACATTTGTATTATACGTTAGTGGGCCTGGTTTCATTTTTATCTATTTCAGTCGTGGAGCTGGATACATTTTAAACTATACAGGCAGTAGTAAAACATTGATTTAAAGTTTATTTGGACTGGTAAAATTTATTATCCCGTTAATGGGCTATACATTTTATCTTATACAGTCAGTGGAGTGGATACATTGTATCATACCAGTAGTGGGGCGGGTTTCATTTTTTATCTTTAAAAGTCAGGGCCCTGGGGTAAAATTGATCTATTTCAGGGGCTGGGCTGGAAAATTGTTTCTATAAAAGTCAGTGGCGATAAAATTTGGGGGGGAAAACAACTATAAGTCAGTGGGCTGGATTAATTTTATCTATACAGTCAGTGGCATGGATACATTTTATTATAAAAACAACCCAAACAAAAAAGTCCCTTTGGGGCTCTATACTTTTTAATTTTACCCGGGCCCGTGGCGGTTTATACATTGTATCTTTTTCAAATCAGTGGAGTTACTTTTATCTTACATTTAGTGGGCTGGATTCATTGTATCTTTTTTTGTCAGTGGAGCAGGATACATTTTATCTATTTCAGTCAGGGGCTTATACATTGTATTATACAGTCAAGGGGGGAACTTTTATCTATACCCCTTGGGGGGAAAATTTTTTTATAAGTCAGGGGCGGGGGTTATTTTGTATCTATTTTCAAGTCAGTGGAGGTAATTCTTTTTATCTTTACAGTCAGGGAAACTTTTACAATTTTATCTATACAGTCAGTGGGCTTTATACATTGTATCTATTCAGTCAGTTGGGGCGGGGTTTTCATTGTATCTATACAGTCAGGGCGCTGGATACATTGATCTATAAGTCAATGGGCTTTATAAAATTTTCTTCAGTCAGTGTGGGCTGGAAACATTGTATCTATAAGTCAGTGGGCTGGAAAATTGTATTTACAGTTTGTGGGCCCGGATACATTTAAAACCAAACAAATCAGGGGGCTTATTTCCCTTGTAAATTTTACAGTCAGGGGCTTATACTTTTTAAACTATACAGTCAGTGGGCGGTTTCATTGTATCTTTTACAGTTTAGGGCGCCCCGGGTACATTGTATCCCATTTCAGTCCCTGGCCTATACAATTTTATCTATACAGGGCATTTGGGCTTAA
>JAODAL010083509.1:0-11230 GCA_025379985.1 Phyllomedusa bahiana
CCCTTTTTTTCTTCCGTTCCTCGACCACGCATCTTGCCGCCTGTCCTGACCTTCTGCCTGTCCACGACCACGAACCATTGCCGCCTGCCCTGACCTTCTGCCTGTCCCCGTCTACGAGCCTGCCTGACGATTCTGCACCACGCTATACTTTGGCTGCCACCGCAAGCAAGTCACGTCAGGGGTAACGACCTGGTAGACTCCCGCCGCAGCAAGTCCATCCCGCTTTGCGGCGGGCTCTGGTGAAAACCGGGACCTACTTAGATTCCGTTCCCTGGCGTGGCTTACGCCATCGCTTGCGGCGGTCCAGTGGATCCACTTCTACGTCTGGGTACGTGACAGTATGAAGACCAAACCAAGCTCCCTCTGCATTTTTAAGCATGGCACAACGTTCTACAGCACCCTGCAGGCTCTGTGTAGCCTGGAAATAGCTGTTTTTTAACGTGATTCGTCGTGAAGTAATTCAGAACGAAGTTATTTTTTGCCGAGAAATCCGGCGAAGTGAACGAACCGAATTTCGGGAAATTCGCCCATCTCTAATGATGACAAATATCTTAGTAGGGCTAAATATAATACTTAGATGAAATGCTCACCTTATGCACTGTGCAGAAAGGCAGAGTGCTCAAATCAGCTTATGATGGAGTTTAAAGGGGTACTCTCACCAAATTGATTCACTTGTAGAGAGAGTTAAATAAAGACTATTACCAAGTACATTGAGGTTCAGATTTTGCTTCCTTTCAGAGCTTGAACAGTTCTTATCACCTGCATATGTATATAAACTTTCCTAGGTTACGGACCACCTCTGCTTGCTCTAGCAGCCATGGCCATAATGGTGGCATCATTTCCTGCTGTGTATTATCATCAGCACGGGAGCTTGTTTACTTGTTTATGTTTGCAACTGACAAACTTTAACCCTTTAGAGCTCTGTAGTCTTGTACTGCTGTTATTACCCCTCGACTACCAATTTCTCTCTAACCGGCTCAGCTAGGAATAGCAGAGCTGACAAATCAAGTATTGCTAAACCCCCCACAGCCTAACCAGTAAGTGGGAGTCTGAAGCTGCCTGTGAAGAACAGGCTTTGCGATACAATCTAATGAGAAAACCCCTTTAATACAAAGGCTTCACTAGTCTCCTCTACCACAAGATCGGAAATAATGCCAATCAGAGTTCCTGAGAAAGCAAGGTGCCTAATCTCGAACTCATGTAGACACTGGATTCTAGATAAGCACAAAAGGTTTATTACTAAAACAGTACTATACAAAATAAAAAACAAACATGAGTACAGTCCAGTTCATCAGGTGGGTTAGGTGGAAAGGTTTTCTAAAAAGGCAAAGTTGAACAGTAGTGTGCCTGTATAAATAATTAACCCCTTAACGACCACGTACCGTCTTTTGACGGCGGGCATTTCAGGTCGTTCGTCTGCAGCAACGTCTTTTGACGTCGCTGCAGACATCGGGGTTTGCAGCGCCCGGCGCCGCAATTGCGCTGGGATCGGGGCTGTACTACACAGTCCCGATCCCAGAGCATCCCTTGCGAGCAGCGGGGAGCGGAGGAAAT
Organism: Phyllomedusa bahiana; assembly: GCA_025379985.1. Taxonomy (NCBI): domain Eukaryota; kingdom Metazoa; phylum Chordata; class Amphibia; order Anura; family Hylidae; genus Phyllomedusa; species Phyllomedusa bahiana. The sequence continues at coordinate 1,555 of JAODAL010083509.1, forward strand.
CTCCGCAACCCGGTGCTTTAACCCTTTGATTGCGGCGGTGCATTACCGCTGCGCAATCAAAGGGATCCCCTGCTCTGTCGGGTGATCGGAACGCCCGGTGACCCGATAGAGCTCAGGGACCGGCTGCACAGTCTGCTCTGGGGACCTAGCGTGGCCCCAGAGCTGTCTGTGTAACAAGCCAGTGATTAGGACGCACTGTGTGCTGTCCTAATCACTGCCTGTGTCAAACTGACACAGATTAGCATGTATTAGCATATATGAATATGCTAATACATTACTAAGTGTAAAAAAAAAAAATTAAAAATGTTAAACAGTTCTCCCTTCATGGAACTAAAAATAAAAGTACAAAAAAAACATAAAAAGTGTAAAAAAAAATAAATAAAAAAATAATAAAATAAAAATAAATATTTAATAAAAAAAAATTGTATATAAATTACACTCACAAAAAAACCTACACATATTTGGTATCCACACGACTGTAATAACCTGTAGAATTAATCAAACAATTTATTTAGTGTTAAATGTGAATGGTGTAAAAAAAATTTAAAAAAACTAAAAACATTTTTGTAAAAAAAAAAAAAAAAATACTGCAATTATTTATAAGTGTACTTAAACTATTCCCTTATAAAGTACAACTTGTTTCGAATAAAACGAGGCCTCATCCAACTGCGTCATTGAAAAAATAAAAAAGTTACAACTGTTTAAACGCAAGGAGGCCAAAACTAAAAAAATGTTCTGGTCATTAACTACTTTTCAGGCGTTCGGCTTAAGGGGTTAAAAGATACTTGTATTTTAAATTCCAAATAATAATTAGCAGTATAGCCACAAAAATTTACAGGAGGATCACAATAGACACTACATGGATAGATAAATTATATAGTATATTTTGGAGCCCAAAATAACATTTGCTGATAAAAAATGCTGTTGCCCAATTTTTGATGGTTTTGTTTTTTGGAGTTCACCATGACATATCAACTTTATTCTGCGATTGTGATTCCAGAGATACCAAACTTCATTTTGATATTTTTTATTTTCATTTTAAAAGAATTATATTGCCATTTTCTGCAAATAATAACTTTATGGATTTACCATCACTGGTGCTTTGTGTGGGCTCATTGTTTGAGAAGCAAGTTATTTTTTTTGGTACCAATTTAATACATATTCAACTTTTCAATCACTTTTTATTTTTTTCTAGAAGGGCAGGATGACATAATTACATAACTGCAGTTCTGGCATTGGCCATTTTTATGATGTTCACTGTGTTAATACTTTTACAGATGGAGCAATCAATTTTTTATGCAACCATTTGGATAGAGAATGGTAACTTTAGAAATGACAGCAGCATATTTTCAAAATCCTTGGTTCAGGTTCCCTTTAAACTCTCTGTCAATTTGCAAACTTAAAAATAAAATATTGCAGGTATGACTTACATGGTATATACCCAGTTTGCTGTTAGGCTGATCTTTAGCTAACCAATATCAGGGCAGATTTGTGATCTGTGACTACAGATTAGCTACAGTGTCTACAAGAAGTGTAAGAAATCTACCTCCCACATGATCATTGATCTCTGCGTTCTCCCTGTATCTCTGCCTCATCAGCTTAGGTGCTATATAACTTAAATCCAGGGGTGTAACTAGAGAATCCAGGGCCCCAAAGCAAACTTTTGGATGGGGCCCCAACCCCCACCACCCTCGCCCACCTCCCTGACCATGAACATTTACCAGGACATGCTGTTAGATAATGTAGATAATACAAGGGGCAAATACCTCACCATACATATCACTATCATACTGCTACTAAACAAATCTCACTATACCAAGACTAACATTACCAATAATGCTATTACATAGGAACCTGATTATACCACCAGAAAACGACCACAAAGTGACTGAATAGTACCCCTACACTATTACTGATCAGTACACAAAGACCAATAGTACCGCCATATAGTGACCATATAGTGGTATATACTAGTGTACACAGGCTCTGCAGACTGTATATAACCACCATATAGTGGTAGACACCAGTGTACTCAGCCTCTGCAGACATATGTGATTAAAGTGTAGTTACATCTTGTGACTCACAGGTGATGTTTCTCTGACGAGTCGTTGACTTTCCCTTTTGTTCTGTATCCGGTCCAGACCGCTATCATGACATCTCCCGACCACTTGTCCCTGGAGATTTAGAAACAAATATCTTAGAATCCTGACTTTTCCAGCACCTTCCCCCTGGCTATATGGGGTCCATTTAGGCAGGCAGGGTTAAGGTAGCTATAGGCAGCCATACAGGTAGACAGGGGTTAGGTGGGCTATAGGGGCCATATAGGTTGGTAGGCAGGGTTTAGGTAGCTAAAGGGGCCCCGTATAAGTAGACAGGCAGGCTTTGGGGGTAAATAGGTAGGCAAGCTTTAGGGGGCTATAGGGGCTACATAGGCAGACAGGCTTCATAGGTGCTATATGCCTATTCAGGCAGGCCGACTTAGAGAGCTATATCGGCAGGCTTTAGGTGGAACTATGGAGGGAGGCTTGGGAGGGACTATGTAGGCCGGCTGGGGGGCTATGTAGTCAGGCTGGGGGGCTATGCAGGTAGGCTGGGGGTATATAGACAGGCAGGGGGGCTATTTAGGAAGGCTGGGGGGCTAGACAGGCAGGCTGGGGGGGCTATGCAGGCAGGTTGAGGGTATATAGACAGTCTGGGGGTATATATAGGCAGACTGGGGGTATATAGGCAGGCTGGGGGGCTATTTAGGCAGGCTGGGGGGCTAATTAGGCAGGCTGGGGGTATATAGACAGGCGGGGCTATTTAGGTAGGCTGGGGGTATATAGACAGGCAGGGTGGCTATTTAGGCAGGCTATAAGGCAGGTAAAATAATGAACCCCTTACTTACCTCACTCCACGCTCCCCCGATGCGCCATGCTCCATCCTCTGTACTCAGCGCGGGCAGCGCGGTGATGTGATGTCACCGCGCCCCCCAATTGATCACAGAGAGCCGGCAGGGGAAGTTACAGAGTGGAGCGAGCGAAACCATTCTGCTACATCCGGGTAGCGCTGCCTCTGGACGCTCGGGCCGGAGGGCCCGGGCATTCAGAGGCAGTATGCGTCGGGCCCCTCAGCTCCCCAACATAAAAACTGAGATTAACATTTTCATATCATTGCATTTGTATCAATATTTTAAAGATTATGATTTAGTATTTAGTTTTCGTACGCCCATAGTGTAAAATCAATGCAAAATAAAAATTGTAATTCTTAAAAAGTATAAACCCCCAGTTAGAAAGCCCGCCCTTCTAGACTATGACCTTATTGGGTAAATTAACATAGGACAATTCATTCTAATTGTCAAAAGAAGATCTTTTGAAATGTTCACTAATATGCATTGATGGGGTTCTTGTCTATTTATCAACTTTGCTTCATAGTCATTGTTTTGTGCATTGAGAGCAAAGAAAAGAAGATTAATTAGCATTCACTGAGTCAGAATAGGCTATGTATTACTTTGAAATTGTGCTTCCAAGAACTGTACTAGTCTAATTTTGAGAACAGAGTCAAATGTTTCACAAGTCATTATCTTCTATTATATTAGGTTAATATGTGTCATTATCATTTGTGTTTAATACCTAAGTTCATGCAAGGTCAGCTTTTGGATATATTAGAAATACACCTACAGTGATGTACATATAAAGTAGATATGTTCAATGCTACAGAATGGTAATAGAATTCTGTTATGCATAGTCTTATGGAACAAGTAGTTGAAACCTGATTTAATTTATTATTCTTTTAAGTCTATCTAGCAAAGTGTAACTAAATATTAATTGATACTACTGCTTGACATTTATTGTATTCATTGGACCTGATATCCATAGTTTAGCAGTAATTATATTATTTTAAGATGTTTGTTCTGCAAATAAAGGACCCAGGAAAAAACTGAAAATTTTTATGAGAAAATCTGCTAGCAACCTTATGATCGGTGTCGGACTGGCTTCGGGGAACCCCTGCCCTGACACAGCGGGGCCCGTCACTTAGTAGTGCGGGCCCGCGGCGGCCTGGTAGTACTGAACTGGGCAGCAGCACAATAAAGTGACCTCATCGCACCGCTTCATCTCCTCGGCTGCACAGCTCCACTCTACAAAGGTCGTGCAACCGAGGAGCTGCCGGAGGAGCATCCCCGCACTGGCAGTGTGATGACCTCACGCTGCCAGTGTCGGGTAGAAGAAGGGAAGGAGGTAAGGTATTATTATTATTTTTATCGGCATTTTATATACCTGCCTAACTGAGGAGGCCTATATATGCCTGCCTAACTGAAGGGACCAATATATACCTGCTTAACTGAGAGGGCCTATATACACCTGCCTAAATTAGGGGGATCAATATATGCCTCCTTAACTGAGGGGGCCTATATATACCTGCCTGATGGGTTCTATATATACCTACCTGAGGGAACCTATATATACCTGCCTTACTGAGGGGACCAATATATACCTGCCTACCTGAGGGGACATATATATGCCTGCCTAACTGAGGGAACCTATCTAAACCTGCCTTACTGAGTGGACCTATATATACCTGCCTAACTGAGGGGACCTATACATGCCTGCCTACCTGGGTTGAACTATATATACCTACCTAACTAAGGGTGGACCTATATATACCTGCCTGAGGGGACCTTTATATACCTGCCTAGCTGAAGGGACCTATAAATGCCTGCCTTACTGATGGGACCTCTAGATACCTGCCTAACTGAGGGGATCTATATATGCCTGCATTAATAATGTGACCTATATATACCTGCCTGAGGGGACCTTTATATACCAGCCTAGCTGAAGGGACCTATAAATGCCTGCCTTACTGATGGGACCTCCATATACCTGCCTAACTGAGGGGACCTATATATGCCTACCTAACTCATGGGACCTATACATCTACCTAACTGAGGGGATCTATATAGCTTCCTATCTTAATGGACCTATACACCTACCTAATTGAGGGAACCTATAGAGCTTCCTAACTGATAAGTGGAGCTATTAGAGTACCAAAATGAGGGGAACTTTTTATCCCTTTTAAAGTAAGGTTCTGCGGGAAAAAAGTGAGGATTCTAAGATAGGTATGGGGGAAAATTTCTGCAGGACAAGCCCGTGGCTGGGAGAGGTCTTTCCGGGGGGGTCGGGGTTTGGAAAGGAAAAAAAAAAGGGGAAATTACCCCCCAATTTTTTTGGCACTGGTCCCCGGGTTCCCGGCGCGGGTGGGTGGCAAGGGAAGCTTTTTGGTGTTTTTAGAAGAAATTTAAACTACGCTAGCGGGCAAGATGTCCTGAAGGTCACCCCAGCCCCCAACCTCCCGGAGCAGGTGAGGGGAACACCCCTTTAACTTTTATACTGTAGCATTTGAGGGGGACAATTTTTTTTTTCTGTTTTAACTTTTCCCCTTTTCCTGTTGGTTTGCCTCCTGCGAACTTTCTGTCCAATTTTTTTACTTTTTAAGAAATTTTTTTGCAGGATGTAGGGGTTTACTCTACTGAAGGCGGGCCTACATTCCCTAGTACTGAAATTTGGGGCCCGAGGAAAGATTTAATGGGGGATCGCTTGAATGACAAAACAGTGCAGTATCAAGTACCTTTGTATTTTGTTTGTGATCACTTGTACAAAATCCCCAGGTGGGAAAGGAAAAATTTTTTAAAATTTCATTTTTTTTAAAGGTTAAAGCCAAAAAAAAGTCAGTTTTTGTGTTTTTTGGTCAGTCACCTACTTTTGTTTTAAAAATTTGTAATTAAGAATGGAAAAGTCCTGAATCCAAAAGGAAAAGATACAAAAAAACAACCCAAACCCCAAAAACAATTAGCCCTGCCCAGGGGCTTAGTGCGGGAAAGAGGTTATTGGTCGAAAAAAAAAAATTTTTAAAACACTTTTAAACATTCTTTATTAACATCTGGTATGGGGGAATTTCTTTTGACCCACAAAAAAAGATAATATGTCATAAATATCCTTTGTAGTTTAACATAAAAAAAATTTACCCAAAAATGTTTTTTTTTTTTCTTTTCCCCCCTGTTTTTCCCCGCCACAGGGAGCCGGGCCCTGGTGTTTTTTAAATGCTTAAAAAACGCCCGGGGTCTCTGCCCCGGGACATCAGAGGTATGGGGTGCGCGGGGCCCCTTTTGCGAGCAGAATGACCGGGGTGTTCCCTCTATTCTACCAAACTTGTAATTTAAAAGGGGCCCCTAGGCCTTAGCTTTACTGGGGAATTGGTGTGCATCACCAACCCAGAAGGCGAATGTGTCGTATCTTCATGCTTTTTTGGGCCAAGGTTCGTGGGGTTTTCCCTGCGTGGCGAACTCAGAGAAGGGAAAGGGGGTGAGTTATTTTTCTTTTTAATCTAATGGAGTTCGTTTCTGTTGCCTTTTTTCGGGCCTAACAAAAGGGGGAAAATTTCCCCCTACCAAAATTTTGGGAGCAATCTCCCTCCCTTTTCTGGGGGCAATTTTCCCTACCTTTGGGGGGAATCTGCCTACAACCTGAGGCAAGTCATTTCCTGGGGGGAATCTACCCACCTAAAGGGGAACTTTTCTACCTAAATTTCTGGGGCCTAACTGCTGCCTACCTTTCCCGGGGGCCTATTACTGCCCCACTTAAACCCGGTACCTACAAACCTAATTTCCCGGGGGGGCCCACCTATCTTAGGGGCTACCAACCCACTTACCTTTGGGCCCCCAGCCCCAAACCTGTTGTTGCCTACCTATCTAAACCCAGGGTTTTACTTACCTACCTGGGGCACTGCCGGGTTTTCCCCATCTACCTTCCCGGGTAGCTAAATGGAGCCTTGCTTGCTTACCCACCTACCTGAAGTCCCTAATATAGGATACTACCTATCTAAAATGGAGTTCTACCTATTATTTTGGGCATGTTTTGTTTCATGCTTTCCCCAGGCATTATAGATTGCCCTTTAGCCAAATGTGATTTTGTGTTTTTTGTATTTTACAGGGTTCTCCTCTGGATTATGTTGTATGAGTGTTTGATCCATTTCTTTAATTAAATGGTCACTGAGGCATGTTGTCAGGGAGTGTTTATTTAAATAAAGTGTTTTTGTGTTGTTTCAGTGTATTTTTTTACCACTATTTTTCCAGTGTTAGTAATAGAGGTGTCTGACAGATGTCTCTCTGTTACTAGTGGGTAGGGCTTTGGGGTCAGCCAGGGGGAGTCTTTTTTTCACCCCCCAAAGGGTGAACCAAAAACCCCATCTTATTACTAAAAAATAGGGAATTTTAAAAGGTTTAAAAAAACCCACCGACACCCACAAAAAACACTTTATTTAAAAAAACACTCCCTGACATCGGACTTCATTGACCATTTTATTAAAGAAATTAATTAAACGCTGGTTCAATAAATCCATCATAGTCCAATGGGGAAATCTGCAGAAAAAAACAGAAACACTAGTAAAAGCATAACAGTACTTTAAAATTTCCCTCCCCCGTTACCACCTAGGGGTTTTGGGATCATGCCCGCGGTGATTGGGTGGAGGGGAAGGAGTTCGAACCACACAATCTTATTCTGAGGGGTACATGCACATAGCACAATCTCCAGGGGGTTAGTCCTTTGTTCCTCCTCGGAGACTGTACATCAGAGCTGTGGTCTGAACCAGTTCCCCACCCCCTGGGAATTTTTGTACAAAAGTTGATAAAAACCAAAGAGATGCCGGAAAAAAAGGGAAAGGGTTTTGAGTATTTCAGTTCAAATTTCAGGGATGGGTGTTTGTCGAGAGAAGTCAGGAAATTTAAAGGGTGGCCCCGGGTGGAGAAGAAAAGGGAATGGAAAGATTATTTTGGGGAAACGTCAACCCAGGATCAATAAATGTACCCGAACTGTGGCCCGTAAATTTTTCAGTCTTTTATATGTTTTGATATGCGGTCATTGTGTGGCAGTATTATTCATTCACTATGTCACTATGTGGTGGTGGTATGTGGTCATGGTGTGGAGGTATTATTCATTCACTATGTGATGGGGATATGTGGTCATGATAAGGCGTTATTATTCAGTAACTGTGGTGGTGATATATGGTCATGGTGTGATGGTGATATGTATTCATGGTGTGGCGGTATTTTTCACTCCCTATGTGGTGGTGATTTTTGATCATGGTGTGGTGGTATTAATGAGTCACTATGTGGTGGTAATTAGTGATGAGCGATTGCGTCAACTATCGTCAAGGTGATTTGTCGATATCGTCAAATTTTATTTCCCATTCTGATAAAGAATAATCCCCAAAGATGAAAATTAAGGTCTATGGGAGAGGAAAAACACCTTCCAAATTTTTACACCCAAAAAAAAGGGGTGGAGAAGCTGGAATTAACATCCACCAAAAAAGTAAAAAAGGATACATGGGTACATCTTAGGGGAAAAAATTTTTTAACAAGAGTCACAGAAAAAAAACTCACGGGTATTCACTTATCTGTTTTTTACCACTGCAAAGAAACCTTAAAAACCCCGCATACCCCCAAATTAAAAAATGCCAGAAGGCAGTATTATTTTTTAACCCTCATTTTATTGAATGGCATTGACTTTCCCTGTCCCGGAAAGCAGCATGACCCTTTAAAACCCGTCTAAAACCCCCAAGGGTTTAAAAAGTGGGCCGGAAAAAAGGGGCTTTTTAAAACCCATTTTAGTTGAACCCGGACATTGACTTCCCCGTCCTGGCCTACAAACTTTTACCCCAAAACCCGCATGACCCCCCATGGGCGATGATTTATGACGAATTTGTGGCAGGGGAATGGGGGACGAGGAGGTAAGATGCTGGATGCCCGGGTTTCCAATTTAAACCCCCGAAAAACAGATTGGCGACCCCTGTTTGTTACTGAAAAAATTCACAGGGCCCCGACCCAGCGTTGCAGGCCTGACGGGGCCGCAACTGGAAAACCCCTCTTGAGTGTTGTCGCCCCTGGAAGGGGCACCTTCTCCTCTTCCCCCCTCCCCCCATTCCCCACCCCCTTTTGCCCCTTACCACCCCGCCCCTTTCGCTTATGTTCAGAAAGATAAAAATTTAGAAGGTATGGAAGGTTTTTGCGTCTCTTATTGAAAGACGACAAAACACACTTTCTTAAATCCCCTAAATTTCCCACAAACCCAAATAGGATTAGAAACTGAAATTTTTTCTTACAATACCTGTGAAATGTGGTCTGGGGGAAGAACCGAAGAAAATAACGTGTTCTTTCCCTTAGCCCCCGGATTTTCAACTGCCCCGTGGACTAGGTATTGATGTTTTTAAAAAATATCCAACAAGTGCGCTATGTGCACCAAACTGAATTAAACCGAGGCAATAAAATATTCAAAGTTAACGGGTGAGAAATTCGAAAATGACTAAAAATTTTTTTATCAAAAGTCGTACAACGTGGCTATTGAAAAAACTGGGCCCACCACGTGCAAAATTAGCTATTTTAAAAATTATACGGATAAAAACAGTGTTTTTTATACCCAAAAAATACCCAACAGTAACTAAAAAAATTTGTATCAAAAAAATTTAAGTACAAGGTGGCTATTTTAAAAAAAAAAAAAATGGGGGGAACCCAAAAGGGAAAAACAGCTTTGTTAAAGTTATAAGGATAATAAAAGGTGGGTTTTGCCCCCTTAAAAACACCTGCAGTTCACAAATTTCTGTATCTAATATAAAACAAAATGGGTCTTTGAACAAAACGGTTCCCCTG
>JAODAL010083510.1:0-11230 GCA_025379985.1 Phyllomedusa bahiana
ACCCCCAAATAAAGGGCAACACAGGGGGGGGTCAAAAACATCACCAGGGGGGGTGAAGGATCTCATTGCTGCTAAATCACATGACCCTTTTTATCTAGTCATGTACTTCCGCTAATGCAATTTGATTCCAACTGTGAACTGAATAGTTGCTTTCCCCACCCTTTTTTTTTAAACAGCAGACACACCATTTTTCCACATTTCAGAAAGGAAAAGGGGCAGATGATTATTAGGGTTGGGTACAGCAAGATTAGGGAATCCTAGGCAGTATTAAGCCAAGATTTTGATATAGCTGCATACATTCTTTGCTTTGCCCCAAAAGTTTTTTTTCTGCATTTGTAGAGGGGCAGCTTGTCACAAAATGCAAGAACGAAGCAAGAACACTGTTAATTTTGGTGTAAAGGGGTTTTTTCCTAATACTGGTTTCATCGATTTCCATAGAAAAAAAATTTTTCAAATCCTAGTCGGTTGTCCATCAGACAACATTTCTTAGATTTTCCTCAAAAATTTCTATTTGTGTGCATTTGGCTGTTGTAAATTACAAGAACGAAGCAAAACACTGTTGATTTGGTGTCGGGGGTTTTTCCCCCATAGCACCCCATTTCAAGATTTTCCATAGCAAAGTTCTATTTCTAATCCTTTTTGCCATTTTTAAAAATTTAGCGATTTAAGAACACTTGTGATTTGTTGCCTTCTTCAGGGTTCTTCCAAAGACCCCATTTCACAAAATACCCCATAAAAAAAATTATTTTTCTACCCCTATGGTTTACTTAAAAAGTATAGGCTTTTAAGAACACTGTTTTTGCTGGGGTTTTGGGGGCAGCACTGTAAAAGACAGGGAAAGTAAAAAGTCCATTGGAAAAAAACTTGTTTCAAATTACATTTCTTCTTTTTTAATTTTAATGATTCCAAAAGGTCACTTTTGCTGGTCTTGTCGTCAGGCTACTGAAAGGATGCCAGGGGGGCCAATAGGCAGACCCTGTCAGGGGGGCCCCAATCAAAAAGGGGCCCCGGATCGTTAAAAAGGGAAAATAGTAAGGATGGGGGCCCCCCTTTGATTTAACTGTATGGGCTCTGAAATGGTTAAAAGAGAAGACGGCAGCCCTCGCTTTCACTGCCCCCCCTATAACACCCCCCTTGGGGATTTCTTGGGGCCACCAATATATGACATGTCTTGGTCCCTGGGCAAAAATTGATGGGGGGTTCCTGCCATTTACCAGTTTAACCATGTGCCTTTTCCAAAATACCGGTTCTTGTTACCCAAAAGGGGGCCCCTGTACTTTTCTACCACTTGCCGCTAAGCTACGCTGTCCCATCTTTTCAGCTAGCCATTAAAAGAATAATTTTTTTAGCCTGTGAATTTTTTCTGTGACTCTTATACCCAAATTTTTTCACTAATTTGTACCACTACCATTTACTGTTCGGATGTAATTCTACTTTTTTCTCACCCTGTTTTGGTCAAAAAATTTTAATGGGAATCGTCGATTGAACGAGATCAAAATCGCCCGTTTTAGTGAAGTTTACGTGTGCATTCCTTGCCGATGTGGAAATATCGTGAGGAATGCACACAAATCTACGCCCCCATTCATTTCAATGGGTTTTTGCTCTTTTTCTTTTTCACAAATATTTTTCACATGCACAGAGTTAAACTTCCCGGGCCTGGGGTTCCTGGGATCACTTTTGACCCCTTTTGAATATTGGCACCATGTGCTATGTGCCAATCTTTTGGGACTTTCCCCTTTTATTATACAGTCCATAAATATTAAGAATAGGGCCTGCCATCACATTACTTACATTTACATATATATTTTTAAGGCTGAAAAAACAAACGTCCACCAGTTCACCCTATTTTGCAAAAGTTTGATCCAGAAAGGGCAAAAAAACCCAAATGAGGTAGAACCAATTGTCCCATTTTTTAGGGGAAAAAATTCCCTTTCCCCGACCCCAACCGGGCAATGAAAAAACCCCTTGATCAACACCCCTCCCAGAACCCTATACACTAAAACTGTTATATTATAACATCCAAAATGCATCCAAACCCTTTTTGAACTCTTTTATTGAATTCACCATGACAATTCCTCTTGCAGAATTTCCCACAGTCTCACGCTTTTACAGAAAAGAATCCCTTTCTTTTTTTATGTAAAACTTTCTTCCCAAAGGCCAGAGGATGCGCCCTTGTTCTAGATACAATCCTGGGTATAAAAAAATTTTTGAGAGAGTTTCCCCATATTGCCTTTTGAGTATTTAAACATATTTATTATTCCCCCCCAAAGCCTTTTTTTCTAAAAACAAAAAAACCCAAAGGGGGCTAATCTTTCTGGATATTGCAGCCCACCATCCTTTTATAATTTTTTTTGCCTCCCTTTTTGTCCGTTTCAAGCTCTAAAATGTTTTTCCCTGTGCACTGGTGCCCAAAACTTACACAAATATTCCATTGTGTCTAACCAGTGCTTATAAAAGGGGGAGAATAATTTCTCATCATGTGCATCTATCCCCTTTTTTAAATACACCCATTATCCTTTTGCCTTATGGAGTGCATCTGCACTGGTTTTCTACAATTAAGTTTACTATCCACCGGGATTCCCCAAGTCCTTCTCCAGTCATTTACCCAGCTTTTTTCCATTTAACAGAGTCAGTAAAAATTTTTTCCCCCCTTTGGCATAACCTTGCATTTACTGTTTTAAACCTCATCTCCCATTTCTCTGCCCAGGCCTCCAACTTACCAATCCCTTTTTAAAACACTTTACCCTATTGTGTTGTTTACTTTCAGAGCTTAGATCATCTGCAAAGATTGATATTCTACTGTGCACCCATGTGTAAGATCTTAATGAAAATGTTAAAAGGATAGGGCCCAATACGGGGTCCGTGGACCCCACAGAAACAGGGATCCAGTCTGAGTATGCACCTTTTAATTTACCACCTTTTGATTTCTATCTCTGAGCCAGTTGTTACCCACTAGCACACATTTCCCCCCCACCAAGCATTCTCATTTTTTTTTCCCAAACCTTTTAGTGGCACCGATCAAATGCTTTAAAAAAAATCAGATAATGACATCCAATGCCTCACCCCCAATCAGTCTAGAACTAATTTTCTCAAGAACATGAGATTATTTTTACAGGACCGACCTTCAAAAACCCCATCGGGAAAAGGGCGTTATACTTTTAATTTTCAGTGAAAACCAGGATAGCATCTCAAAGAGAACCTTCAAACATTTACCCACAAAAAAGGGTTAAGCTTAACCAGCCTATTTTTTTCTAGATCACTTTTTGACCCCTTTTTGAATTTTGGGCACGACATTCATGTGCCAACCCTTTTGGGGACATACCCTTTATTGCAGTCATAAATTTTAAAAGGGGGCCTATTATGACCACTTAACCCTTGGAAAAGGGGGGTGTAAACCATCGGGACCTGGGGATTTTCTATTTTAATCTTTTTAATCGGAGCGCACTTCTTCCGGGTTTTTGACAAAAAACTTTAAGGTGGATTTACCTTATCCCCTGCTCATCAACAGGAAGGTCATCCCCTTGTAAATACAGTGAAGAAAAAATAGAGATTTGTTTTTTTTTCTCGCCTCTCTACAGTCTCCCCTAAATACTTTTAAAGGGCCAACATTTTCTTTTTAAATCTTTTTACTATTTATATTTTTAAAAAAATTTTTTGGGTTATTTTAACTTTCTGTGGAAAAACCCCTTTCTGTCTCCACTTTGCTGCCTTTATCTTTTTTTTTTACATATTTTTTTTTTTTTCCTTTATAGTTTTTAGTGTCTCTTCACTGCCCTCCTGTTTTACTAGATGAAACACTTTATTTTTATTTTTACTGCCTCTTTTACATCCCTGTTGACAACATTAGTTTTTTTCCGTTTCAATAATTTTATTACCATATGGGATGTACCATCACAGGGGGCGCCTAGGGTTTTTTTAAAAATATCCCATTTATTATTTATTCTCCATTTATAAACACCTTGTCCCATCAATACGGTTTGGGCCTCCCCCAAGCAAATAAAATTAGCCTTCCTAAAATTCATGTTTTTTGTCCCCCGACAAAAACTCGTTTAAGGATAAATGGAAATGTATTATATTAGGTCACTATTCCCAGATGCCCCTCAAGCGAAAACCTTTTTTACTTTGTCAGGTCCCGTTATGAATATCAGTCTAGAAGGACCTTTCCTCTAGTCGGGCCTGCACCTTTGGCAAAAAATTTTCATTTGTTATTGACAAAAACCTGTTTTCCCTTTTTGAACTACAGGTTTCAATTCCCCAAATTTATTTTCTGGGTAGTTTTAAAATCGCCATAATAACAACCTCTTCTATTGCCGCCTCTTATTTTCTAAGGAGTACATCTTCCCTGGGTTCTGTTTTTATTTTTGGGGCCCATAGCAACCCCTTTTAGATTATATTGTTATGTTACCCCAGAAATTTACACATAATATTCTACATGTTCATTACCTGTACCTAAAACTTTTTCCCCAGTTTTTGGCTTCAGACAGGAAATTTTCATAGAGACAACACCTCCCCATTCCGGCTTTACGATCTCTTCTAAATAACTGTAACCCGTAAGTTAACCGCCCAGTGTAGCTCTCCTAGCCCTGTCTCCGTTATCCCCATAGTCATATTTTTCTTCGCAATTAATAATTCTATTCATTTATTTTTTTGGTGAACTCCTGGCATTAGTCACTGCAATTTAGAGATTTTCAGTTTTTATTCCTTTCTCCCTGATCTTTTTTAAATTTTGCTACACCCACTTCCCAAAAACCCCACCCCCATGTTTTACTCCCCAATTCCCCGCTCTCTATCTTTTACATCTTGCACCTATATTTTTAGTTATCCTCCCCCAATCCCAGTTTAAAAAATTTCCCCCAACTTCCTGGGCCCTTCTGTCCCCAAACACTCACCCCAAACCATTTAGGTGCAGCCCGTCTGTAGCATGGTCTGTAGCCAAAACAGAAGTCAGCCCAGTTCTCCAAAAACCCAAATCCCCCTTTCCCACACCAATCTTTGAGCCCTTTTTCCCCCCCCTTTTAATCTCCCGCTGCCCCTCTGGTTGGCTCGTGGAACAGTAATATTTCTGAAAATATTACCTTTTGGGGGCTTTGCCTTGAGCTTTTGGCCTTTGCCCCTAAATCATTTTTGAGAACACTCCACCTCCTCTAACTTTTTCTTGGTGCCAAGTGCACCATACAGCGGATTCTCACCAGCCCCACCCACAATCTGTCAACTCGATCCCCGATAGCGAACTCGGCCCCAGGAAAAAAAAAAACATACGTTTCGACGATCCCGGTGTTTGAAAACAGATTGCCTACTGTGCCCCTAATTATGGATCCCTACTACTACACCTTCTATTCCTCGCACTCCCATTCCCCCATCTTACTGGGCAACAGGGAGTGTCTTGCTGCACAATGCTATTTCTGAGCTGATATTCCCCCCTTAGCCAATCTTTCAAATTTTTTTACCAATCAGGACTACCTCCCTACAACTTCCCCCTACCCTCTTTTTTGTCTGTTACCCGGCTAGCTGCCTCATGTTCCTGCACTTCCCTCCTCCCAGTATCTATACCTGCAGAGATTGCTCATGACACAAACTCACTTCCCAATTGGGAATGGATCCGGTTTTCCACTTTCTCATTTAGATCCAGGAATGGGGATAAATGTTCAGTGTGCACACATCTTTCACGCATATGGACCCCCGAACTGTTGTCTTATTTCCCTTAAGACACGGATTCATTTTCTCTGTATTTCTTCTTAACTCTATGAAAATTTTCCCACCAAAACATTTAAGGGAGTAAAAATCTTCCCCCCCGACGTAAAGCAATTCCCAAATTTTCTGCACAGAAAAATACACCCCCTCAACTTATCCTTAATTAAACACTAAATTAATCACATGGCATAAGTATTTTAGAAAATAACTACTAAATCAAAAAACTTTTCCCTATGACCCCGCCCCAAAAAGTGCTTAAAAACAAAACTATTTTTAGTTATGCTTGAACCGAGAAACAAAAAAAATTTTGTTTCAGCAGAAAAAATATTTTTCAACCAAGTTTACACCATTTTAATGCATTCCCTTTTTTCTTTGCATTGATTTGTTGTGACATTAAAACCACCGCCAAACATGCTGTCAACCGCTTATCCTTCAAACATAACTACCCCAAGACAAACCCTGAGAATTTCTGAATAGAGCAATCCTCTCATTGAAAGGTTAGGCACTCATTGATCAACTTGTTTTTTTTTGAACATCCCATGGGCTCTATTAGATTGAGAATTTGAGGTCATTCAACATTTTAAACTCTGTTTTATTCTGCAAAACCCTTTAAGAAAACCCTGTTTGGAGTTCGCAAAGGTGCAACTAAAAAATGCTCCCGATATTTCTGCAACAGTGTGGAAGGAGACTGGGCGCTGACAGTAAACCCCACAAACACATGAGGGGGACATATAACATTGGGCAGTTTTCCTTTTTTTTAATGTGGTCAATGTTTATTGTCCTGACAAAAACCCTTTGGTTTTTCACAGATGCTCTGACTTATAAAGGGGGTCTTTTATCGCAATATTTTTTATGACAATTGTTTTTTAAATTATAAGTTTTTAATATTTTGTAAAGGGTTTAAGTTAAACAATTTGTTTAGATAGTGTTGTCATCATTGGTTTTAAAATTTTTAGTAAAGGAATCATCACGGGCATAACGTGTTGTACATAAGATTCATTCTTTTTTAAGTCTCATAAAGCAAAATGTCGAAACGAAAACTTTTGGGTTTTGGGGTTTTAATTCTCTTAACTTTAAGTTCACAACAAACACAGTAGACACAGCTGACAGCACGTATACTCTTTCAATACAGTATTCTGATGTGATGTCACTTGTACTAAGCAAAAGTGGTAGACTTCACAAAAAGCTTGACATTGGCAAATTACACACGTGCCAAAAAGACTATACTTGGCCCTATTTATCCCTAGGGCTTGCCCAGTATAGGTCAGGTTATCCCAAAGAAAGCACAAACAGAATTTAAAAGGGGGTCAGGGGCCCCTTAGTTTTTTCTTTTTAAAAAACCAAAAAAAGTCCCCCCAATTGGGGCCATAAAAAGCATACTTGTTTTAAATTTATCCTTAAAATTGGACAAGTAGCTACATCCAAACCCTTGCAATCTGAATTAAAATTTAATAGGCCAAATAAATACACAAGGGGGGACATGAGAAATTGGTCTAAGCTAAGACTTTCTTTGTTGCCCTTCAAGGGACGGTAGGGGATTCGCGGACCACCAAGCGGGGGGTTAAGCCACACCAGGGAGCGAGTCTAAGTAAACCCGGATTCACCAGAGCCCCCCGCAAAGCGGGATGGACTTGCTCGGGGGGAAAAACAGTTTCCCTTCCAATGGCAGCTTTGCTGCGGGGCGGCCAAGAAGCGAGGACAAAAACGTCAAACGGGGAGTCGGGGACACAATAAGGTCGGGCAGGCCAAAGGTCGTAGTCGAGAGGCGTAGTAACGGCAGGCTAAGGCACTCAGAACCTTCTCAATAGGGTAGGAGGCACAAAGACCACGGGGGCGTCCCCAAGGTAACCCTAAATAGGGCCAGCGATTTTACAACAACCAATAAGGACGCGCTGGGCCCTTAAAAAACAGAAGAGGCAGCGCCGCGCCCCTAAGGCGGGATGCCCCGCAGCCGGCAGGGGGCTGCAAGAAGCAGGGGGCGGACGGTAAGTCCGCCCACCCAGGGGAACAGTACCCCAGGGGGGAGAGGGGCAGAAATCCCCGGGAGCCCCCGCAAGGGCCCAGCCGAGGGGCTGCGGGACCATCGTTGCAGTACCCTCCCCCCTTAACCCCCCCCCCTTCTCCTAGAAGAGAAACCTCACCCAACAGGCCTCGGCCAAGAGTTTTCCCCAGCTCCCAAGAGCTCTCCTCAGGCCCGAATCCCCCCCAATCGACCAGAAAATACGTTTCCCTTGATGGATTTCATAGCCAGGATGCCCTTTTCACCCAAAGAAAATTGGAGGGTACTGCTTCGGGAGAGGGGGGGGTCATCCTCCGGGAGAAGCGGTTTAGCAGAGGGCTTCAGTAGGGAGACATGAAAAGATAGGGATCCGCATGGAGGGTGGGACCCGGGAGTTTTATAGGCCACGGGAATTAATACGGCTCAATACCTCAAACGCCCCAAGAACCGTGGACCCATTTATAACTTGTATCTTGAGCCGAACGAATTTGGCAGACAGCCACACCTTGTCACCAGGAGCAAAAGCCCGGAGCAGGTCTCCTCTTCTTTTTCCGCCTGGGTTTTCATGCGGCCCGCTGCCTGCTGTAGGGACTGACGAGTCTGCTCCCAAATAGCGGACATATCTCGAACCATGCACCCACCGCAGGAACTTCGGAAGAAGAGGCCACAGGAGAGGGGGCGGGGGTGCGCCCATGGGCCCACTAGAAGGGAGAAGCACCAGAGATTCCATCCAAAGAATTTAGGAGAAATCCGCCCAAGGCAACAGGTTGGACCAACCTCATCCTGGCGAGCCGAGACAAAATGCGCAGGTAGGCCACCAAAACCTGATTGACTCTCTCTATTTTGGGCCTTGGACTGAGGAGGTATGCCGAGGAAAAATCCAGCTTTACCTGCAACCGGGAACAGAGGGCAAAACCCCAAAATCTAGATACAAATTGGACTCCTCGGTCAGTAGACCATGTGCTGTGGAAGACCGTGAAGGCGAAAAAATATGCTGAAGAAGAGCGTAGCGAGCAGGGGGGAGAACGGCAACCGGCATCGGATAAAATGAGACACTTTGGGAAAATCGATTTTCCCTCACGACCCAGATACGGTGTTACCCAGGAGGGAGGGGGCAGGTTATAAAGTCCATCGCCACATGGTGTCCCGGTGTACAGGGTGTTGGCAACGGTTGGAGCAGACCGCAGGACAGAGGCGGGGAGGCCTTATTTGGCCACGTAGTACAGGCCTCCACAAACTCCCTAGTATCTTTGGCCAGACCCGCCACCAGTAGAACCGAGAGATTAACTGGTAGGGCCTCCTGCACCCGGATGCCAGCCACCAGAGAACTATGTCCCCACTTTTAGGATTCTCCTACGAAGCGATGCGCCGACATATGTCTTGCCTGGAGGAACCTGTTGGAGACGAGCAGGCGCTGGGGTGAACCAGGCGTTCCGGCGGGATGATATGTTGGGGCAGTGATTCTTCTCCGACGATGTCCGAAGCACGGGAGAGAGCATCAGCCCTTACATTCTTCTTGCGGGGCGAAGTGGATACAAATTGAATCGGGGGAAAGAGTGACCAAGGGCTTGACGAGGATTAAGCCCTGGCTGATTGAAGGTACAGAAGTTCTTATGGTCCGTGTATACATCAAAAGGGATGGCGGGCCCTTCCAGAGATTGGGGCCATTCCTCCAGGGCCATCTTGATGGCAAGCACTCCCGTCCCCCCGATGGGTAGTTCTTCACCGCCGGGGAGAAGGTCTTCAAAAAGAACCCACAAGTGAGTGTCCCTTCCCCGTGGGCCCCTTCTGAGTAAGGACTGCACCTGCTCCCACAGAGGAGCGTCCACTTCACAACGGAAGGGTTTTTCGGGTCTGGGCGAGACAAGATGGGTGCAGAGGCGAAGGCAGCCTTTAGCTCGGAGAATCCTTCTCGGCGCTGATGGCCAACATCTAGGATTGCCTTCTTCTTCGTGAGAGCCACGATCGGAGCCACTAGTGTGGAAAGTGGGGAATAAACTGGCGTAATAGTTGGCAAATCCCAAGAACCGTTGTATGCCCGGATGGCCCACAGGGGCTGGCCACTGAGGATTGCTGATAGCTTAGTTGGATCCATTTGAAGACCTCGTCAGAAACAATGTAGCCAAGGAAGGGCAGGGCTGGACTGATGGAAAAGACATTTCTCCACTTAGCGTATAGGCGGTTACTGCGTAGACGTTGCAGAACCTGCGAACTTGTAGCCATGAGTCCGTAGATCCGGAGAAAATATCAGGATGTCGTCAAGATATACGATGACACAAGAGTATAGTAGATCCCTGAAGATTTCGTTGACGAACTCCTGAAAGACCGCAGGAGCATTACATAACCCAAAGGGCATCACCAGGTATTCAAAGTGCCCGTCTCGAGTGTTGAATGCCGTTTTTCACTCATCACCCTAGCGAATCCTGATGAGATTGTATGCTCCCCGAAGATCCAACTTAGTAAGACCTGGCCCCTCGAAGACGGTCGAAAAGTTCGAGTTAGCGGTAAAGGATACCGGTTCTTCACAGTAATTTGTTTAGACCCGGTAAGTCTATGCACGGGCGAGAGGATCCATCTTTCTTTTGTACGAGAAGAAACCAGCTTCGGCAGGAGAGGAGGACTTCCGGATAAAGCCCTTCTGCAGTTTTTCTTGTATGTAAGCAGTCATGGCCTTGGTATCCAGCACGGACAGCGGTGAAACACCCTGCCCGAGGAGGACTGGTCCCAGGCTGGAGGTCGATGGGGCAGTCATAGGGCGATGAGGCGGAAGAGATTCGCCTGTTTTTCAGAAAAACCTATCCGAAAAGTCCTGGTATTCGGTAGGCAGGGCCTGGCAGCGGTACTGATGGGTGCTTTGAGACAGCGGAGGCACCGGGCGAGGTGCCAGCAGACAGCGTTTGACAGTCGGACCCCAGGCACAAAACCCTCCCGGTTCTCCATTTTGAGCTGGGAGCATGGTGTTGCAACCCAAAGGGAAGCCCCAACAGGATTGCTGTACAGACCCGGGGCAGTACGAAGAACGAGATCCTCTCTTTTTTGCAGGATCCCCACGCGAAGAGACACCGGCTTGGTCCTGTACTGAATGGTGTCACTGAGAAGCTCCCCACTGACTGAGGATATCACCAACGGTCTCTCCAAGTGGTCTACGGAAGTTGTACCGAGACACCAGGCGGCGTGGATGAAATCCCGGCCGAACCAGAATCCAGGAATGCCGGGACTTGGAACACGAGTCCAGAGTCAGTTGTGACTTCCACTGGCATGGAAAGACTTGGAGAGGAAGAACTCACACCTAGGGACGCCTCTCCCACATGGCCTAGGTGCGAGCGTTTCCCAGACGCTGGGAACGGAGAGGACAGGCCCATACGAAAATGGTCCGGGCTGGCCAGTACAGGCATACCCTCTTTGACGCCGACGGGACAACTCCTGCTCTGATATTTGGACTCGGTCCTACTTGCATAGGTTCTCCCCCGAGGTAAGGATGGCAGCAGCGGGGTCTCCTGAACACCGGGGCCGACGGGTAAGGGCGGGGGGGCGCAGGTT
>JAODAL010083511.1:0-11229 GCA_025379985.1 Phyllomedusa bahiana
ATTAAAAGGTTTGCAAAAAAAAACCGTTTAAATTTATATCAAAAACAAAAACAGTTCCCGTTTTTTTTTGCTTTTGCACACCCAGCATTGTTCTTTGGGAGCTCCCTTTTTTAAACGTAATTTTAAAAAACAGCATTCTATTTTTCACCACGGGTGAATTAAAGGTGCAAAAAAACAGTTTAAATTATAAAAACAAAAAACCATTCGTTTTTTTTGGGACTTTTCCCACACCCAGCTTTTGTTCATTGATGCAGCACCCCACGAAAAACCTTTAAACACAATTCTATTAGCCCACAGGTAAATTTGGGGAAAGGGTGCAAAAAATACCGTGTATTATACGAAAACATAACAGAAAATGTTTTTTTTTTTGGACTTTTTGCGAACCCAGTTTTTGTTCATTGCCCGAAGAATCCACGTAAATCTTAAAACAGAAATTTCAAATATTCACCACAGGTGATTGAAGGGTGAAAAAAATACCGGTGTATTTTAGGGAAAACAAAACAGATACAAAAATAACAGACTTTTTTTTCCCCCCGGCACTTTTTAAATTTCTGGGGGTCAGACAGGTTTAATGGTCATACTGGGGGCCCAAGGACGGGTATGTAAATTGTTTCCAGTGAAACTAAAATGGGGGTTGAAAGACTCCTTTTTGCGGCATTTTTTTAAATTTCTTGGGGCCCTGGGTTTTGGGGGCTCATCTGCGTTCCGGGGAAGGGAAAAATTCAAAGTCAGTTCAAAGAAAACATGTTTGGTTCAAACATAATCCCTTTTGGGCCCCTTTTTTTAATTTGTGGGTGTGCAGGTTTAAGGGCCCGGCTGTGGTACAAGACAGGGAAAAAGGGAATGGCCCGTGATTTTTTTTTCTGTACTTTTATAACCAAAGTGGGGTTGAAAAGATGTAGCACGTATCCTTTTGGGATTTGTTGTGGATGTTTTTTTCAGCTTCTCCACCCTTTTTGGGGTGAAAACAAAATGAAGGGTTGTTGCTCTTTCCCATAGACTTTAATGGTAATCGCTCTTTAATCGATGCTCACTACAAAAAAACCTTTAAACGTTTAGCGGGCCGCTATCGCATTCGCTCGATCCCCGTTTACCAACGAAATCGCTAAACCATTTTAAAATTTAAACCCAAAAATCTTTTTTGAAAAACACTGTTCACTTGGCTGCAGGCCAAGTTTGAAACTGCAGGTGTCAGTTTTTCTTGAAGAAAAGATACAAGTCACCTTTTTTGGTAAAATAAGTAACATCAGTTTTCCAAACCAAAAAAAAAATAAAAGAATCGTTGCTGCCCAAATAATAAACACAACAGATATTTTTCAAATTTGGGAAAGCTAATAAAAATGATGCGGACTCATGGATTTTAAGGAGAGTGCTCCAATTTTTTTTCCTTTTTTGTTAGCTGTAAGAATGGGCTTGCAGTGTTTCGCATGCAGGGGTGTAACTAGAATTCAAAGAGACCCCTGGAAAAAAAGGGGATGGGGCCCCAACCCCCCTAATTGGGCAATAAATTAAAGCAGCAGCAAAAAAAGGGAATGATTAAAGGTTATAAATTATACCACCAAAATATCGAGGGGGGCGTCTCTCCCGCCCTTTTCCACTAAACCCCTTTTAGCTGCAGGAAAAGGGAGGGCCCCCCCCAGAGAGGGAACCTGAGCCAAAAAACTCTCCTATCAGCCTCTTTAAAAACCCAAATAAAAGCTAAAAAAACTGTGATTCCCTTTTCCAGCTGCCAAAATGTTTAGATGTATACCCCTCACCGGCCACTTTATTTTGGTACACCCCTGTAGTAACGGGTTGGACCCCCTTTTTTCCCCCAGAACTTTCCTTTAATTTTTCGGTGGCAAAGATTCAAAAAAGGTGTTTTCAAAAGATGCTCAATTGGGACCAAGGGGCCCAAAGAGTGCCAAGAAAATATTCCCAAAAACCTTTACACCCCCCACCCCAGCCTGAACCCCTTGATACAAAGGAGGTTTGGGTCCTCTTTCATGTTGGAACCCCCCGCCAAATTCTGACCCTCCTTTGAAAGCCCCAGCAGAAAAATCCAAAACTCATCAGACCAGGGGAAAAGTTTTTTTCCAATCTTCTACTGTCCAATTTTTGATGAGCTTGGGGAAATTGGAGGGGCCCCAATTTTGTTCTTTTTGTGAAAAAGGGTGGGACCCAGTGTGGTCTTCTGCTGCTGTAAACCCATCTGCCTCAAAGTTTTGCCGTACTGGGGCGTTTAGAAAAGATTTTTTCCTTTTTTTTTTTTTTCCTAACCCTTTGGGTTTTAAAGGGTTGGGGTTTTTGAGTCACTGTTGCCTTTCTATCAGCTCGAACCCCGTCTGCCCTTTTTCCTTTGGGGCCCCCTGGGAAACAACAAGGATTTTTTCCCCCCCACAGGGGTGGGCCCCTCACTGGATGTTTTTTCTTTTTTGGACCATTCTCTGTAAAACCCTAGGGAAAGGTTGTGCGTGAAAAATCCCCGGAGATCAGCATTTCTGAATATACTCAACCAGCCCTTCTTGGCACCAACAACCATGCCACCTTCAAAGCACTCAAATCACCTTTCTTCCCCATACTGATGCTCGGTTTGAACTGCAGGAGATTGTCTAGACCTATGTCTACATTCCTAAATTCACTGAGTTTCCGCCATGTGATTGGCTGATTTAGAAATAAGTGTTTAACGAGCAGTTGGACAGGTGTACCTAATAAAGTGGCCGGTGATTTACATTACCCACAGTCATTGCAGGGGGCACCAGGGACTGCTATGGCTTTCCCTCTGCAGACAGCAGACTCCTGACGCCCCTCATCCTCTGCAGAGACTGTGGAGGATTAATAGGTAATAAATCAGCAGCAGCAGGAGGAACCTCATACACATGAGAAGGGCCAGTGAGGAGACTCCTCATAGGTCGGGTGGAGGCTACTTTCAGTAGTTTCCAGTAATGAGTGCTCATGCAGAGTGTTGTAAGGTGTTGAGCAGCAGGATCCTGCTGGGACTCTTTTTGATTGGGAGTACAGTGCTGAGCAGGAGCTCCAAGTAAAGTGTGTGGTTGTTTCCGTCTAGAAGCAGAATGTGCACAGTAAGGGAGATACATCTTGGTGCTTTCTGCATCAATAGGACCCTGCTGCTCAACACCCTGCTGAACTCTCAACTCTACCTTAAAGGGGTTTTCTCACCACTCTGTTTCACTGACTCACAGGCAGATTTTCATCCACTCTGCAGTAGTCAGTCTGTGGGTGGTTCAATAAGCAGTGGATTACATAACAGCTATGCTAATTCCTTAGTTTGAGCCATTACAAAAAGACAAAGGTGCAGGAGATTTAATCTTCAGTAAACAAAGTTACAAGTGCTCTGAGCAGGGAAAACAGTTGTTTATCTATAAACAAAAGCTAATCTTGTTGGAAAGAAGGAATTCTCCCCCAGAATAAGCTCTGTCCATGGCTACCATCCGCCCTCCTCTGTCTAATCATGAGAAAGAATTTAGGTGGTTATACAGAAAATCCTGTGTGCACTCAGAGCATAAAAAAAATTATCTAATGAGCAAGAGAACATAAAAAAATCAAGGTATTTAGAAAAAGTCTTCAGCTACTGGTTCTTACATGTTGAAAGCTAATCTCTGTAGTGAGAAAACTCTTTTAACCCCTTAGGCCAGGTTCACACAGCGTATAGTGTGCGAGCTATACTCCTGCTGCGGGAAGTATATGCTGGCCAGTATATACACAGCGCTCTGACCCCCATTCACCTCCATTATCCCTGGCATGTAAGCAACGGCAGGAAGTGACATGTCACTTCAGTCAGGTGTAGGAATTTATTTAGAATTGATAGAAACATTAAAGCTCTGTTTGTACCTTCAATCTTTTAATTAACAAAACGTCATATACTTTTGCATGAATCATTCTCTATTTCTATTTCCCTTGACCATTAAATCAGATATTATTGCTTGAAATACCCCTTTTTGCAAGAGAAATATCTTCAGAATGTACTTGTTCAAATGACACTAGGACATTAAAAATGGACTCCCTATTCTACTGAGGATCCAGCTTTTGGATCAGAAAAAAAGGGATACAGATTTTTTTGTTTCAACACCGGATCCGGCACAGTAAACAACTCAACGGTTTAACATTGTGCAACGCAGGCAAATTATTTTACCATATATAATTTTGCTTGATTCCTTTTTAACCCCCCATAAAATTTTAAATTTAACCCAAATGACAAGTAAACATGCTATGAAAAATCTTTTTAAATCAAGTGATATAAAATCTAAATGAAACTTCCCTTTAAAACAGAGTTGTATTACCCATCACTTTTTGGGGTGGTATTTTTTGGGGGGATCCCCGCGTTTACAATAAACATATATATATAATATATAAAATATATAAAATATATACTTTTTTTGGGAGGATGTGGCAAATGCAAAAATAGAAAAAAAAAGGGGTTAAACGTTTTTATCTTTTGGGTGCACGGACTAAAAAAGGGAACGAGGGTCCCCGCAGAGGACTCCTTTCGCTCTTCTGGGCGTCCCCCCCAAAGGCGATTCATCGAGCGGCCTGAACAATTCGGACTATCAAAATCCCGGGGTAAGTAGCGTTTTCTTTGAACTAAGCCCTTTAAAGTTTCAGCTGCCTATTTTTGTCTAACCAGGGGTTTCCCCTTATTGCCCGAAAACCCGAAAAGGGCCCGAGGGTGGCCCCTCTGATTTATTCTTGCACGCGTAACGTTGCTTGTGGGTTTGCTTTCCCATTGCACCTCTGGGTTTTCTGATATTGCTCTTGATATTTCGGCCGCTAGTCCTCGCTGTAACTGGCATTTCCAGCCCTTTCTGTTTTCCCGCAGAAATTTCACTGTTGAAAAATTTTTTCCTCTTTTTACGCTGCATTTAGCCGCCTGTCATTTGCTTTTTGGAGGAAAAAAATCCTTCAGCAATTTTTTTAACAAACAAATATCCTTGTGGTGACTGGATATTAATTTCATTTCTTTATTATTTCTGGGTAGTTGGAAGCTGGCTGTTAGGTTATTAACTAGTTGTCAGACTTGTCTTTTTGTGTCCCCACTTTTTATCAACTTGGGCTTCGGGGTCAAGTTTTTTAGGGTTTTTCAACTTCAACCTCACAGGGGCAACTACCGTTAGTATATGGGAAAAAATTAAAAGGGGGCAAGTAGGTACCTAAAGTGGAAACCCAAAGAACATTTATGCTATCATCATGAAAAAACTTTGAATTCTCGGTTCACAATTTTGATCAAAAATGTTTAACTGCCCAGCTTTCAATGATCCAAACGGGCATCCATACTATCTTTTTACCTCTTAAAAGCCAATTTTTAGCCCTCACGGGGAACCCACCTCCATTTTACAAGAGAAAAAAAAAAAACACACCAACCTCAAACTCCTTCTTTTGCAGCCGTGAGAGGGCGGTGCAGAAAACCAAAAATGGAGGGGACCCCCTTCCTCCCCATAAAGGTTAAAACATATACACCAAATAAAGTTGGTTTTGCCAAAAAAAAAATTCTGAAAAAACACATCAAACCTGGGTGCCAAGGCAGGGCTGCGGCACACACACATAATTATATAAAATAAAATTAAAAATAATATATATATATATATTAATATATATATAAAACAAAATATATTAATATACAAAACACCCACACCACTGCCGCCCACTACTGCAAAAAGGGCAATACATAACGTGGAAAAAACCCCAAAGAACTTTTTTCTATTTTTTTATACAGAAAAAACTTTGGGGATTTTTCGGTTCACATATTTTGATCAAAAAATGTTTTTTAAACTCCCACAATTTCAATGGGATCTCAAATCGGGGGGGGTCCTATACTAAACTTTTACCTCTCAATGAGCCAATTCCCCGGCCTCTCACTGGTCAACCGGGACCCCACATTTAGTTGATTAGCTGCTTCCTTTAGATATTTAGAGTTAGTTTTTTGGAGAGGCTGATACAACTACTGTCGGATTTTTTTCCCCTTTTCTCCTTCCGGGGGGACGCACATTGAAGCGTGGGAAATTCCTGTTTTTTTTCACAAAGAAGCCTTATTTTATTCAGACTGTTTTTTAGAGACATAGATTGTTTTTTATATCGGTTTTGCCGTGTGCGAGCACAGAAAAGGTTTTTTTTCCCGCAAAACGCTGTCTCTTATCACGCTGAACATAACATTCACCCCACGCATTTCCTTGGGGTTTTATTTCAGATCTCATGATGGCAATTTCAAGTATAAGTTTTGTTATTACATAGGATTTTCTTATTTTTTAAAATTTGCTCTTATGCCCCCATTGTGGGCTAGCAAAATTCCGTTCGCTACTGTTTCCGTTCTGCAAACGTTTCGAGTGTGGGAGGAGACCCCCCAACTCCAAAACCCCCTGTATTTCCTCTCGCTTCAATGCTGGCCCACCCACCAGCACCCGCAGGGGTTACACCCCTCCCCCCGGGAATAAAAAACAAAGCCCTGCCTTCCTCCGAGGCACCAAATTTTGGTAAGTCAATTCCCTCTTCCCTGTTGCGGGCCATTCGGAGACAATTCCCCACCCCGAGGTCGGCCAATTGCACACCCGAACTTCCTATTTCCAATGACCATTTTGCTCAATTCCGGTCAGGGCCACCTGCACCCCATTTTTGAACACCCAATATTTCTCCACATTATTTACAGTAATCACGCACCTACTCATGCAACCCTTTACCGTGCCCTGCTATCCCAAAACCCTTACCCACGCTCACGCACAGAAACTTTTTATATCCCTTCTTATCTTTGCTCCTATTTCTCACCGGGGCACTGCCGGGATATTGCAGGGATTCTAATTGCCTATTTTTTTTTTGGGGCTCTACCCCTAAGGGACCCTAAAAGAAAGCTTTAAAACCGAAAATGAGGATACAAAAATTTTTATTTCCCCGATATAAAACGCACTCATTTCATGAAAAACAGCATTTACTACCCAGACCCTTGCCGGGCCCTAGTGGGAACCCCCACTAAAATATCTCTATGCTGTTTACCTCTATCGGGGGAAACACTTCTACCACACTCATTTTATTAAAGGAATATTGAGTTCCAAGATACTACTAAAATTGCAACCCTACTAATTCACATCTAAAACTTGTAGGGGAAAATTTCGGGCAATTTGCTCGTCGCGGGGGAACGAAAAAAAAGGCTTGTGATCCCCTTCTTTCCCTGCGACGGCCGCCTTCCCTTTTTTCCGCTTTTCTGCACCCCCTGCGGCAATTTGAAGTGTAACATATCATTCACCTTGGGCCCCATATAAACCCTTTTATAACATGAAAATTGTTAGCCACTGATCAAACCTTTCAAATATACTGGCTTGGCACAAGATAAAATTTCCAAGTCCTGTCTATACCCCTCATTTCCCTGCACCTTTTTTTACTTCCCCAAGCTGAGTTGAAACCTTTACTCTATGCTTTCGGGAACAGGGACCTATCCCATACTTGGGGAAAACATTGTTTTGTAACGACCAGGCCAAAACCCTGAAGCACCTTTGGGTTAGCACTTATACTCTATCTCCAAAACACAAAAAGGCCCCTATCTCTTCTAGGGAAAAAACACGGGGCTCATGTTGCCTTTACCAGCCCACCTCCTCCCCACTGACTTGCTATTTGTTTGGGAAGCGGCTTAAACCCGCCACCACCACCACCACCACCACAACCATTGATCCCCCCCAACAATTCCCCACACTCTCCCCCGGGATTCATTTTTGCATCCGTCCTTCCTCAAAAAATCCTTCAATCAGGCCGCCCAATTAGTGCCTTTTAACCCTCTAAAGTCTAACCTGTTACCCTTTACCGACCCCGCAAAGCCTAGCCTTTTTCCCCGTGCCATTTCTCAAACCAAAAAATTTACTCACAAACTGGAAAACCGAAAACTGTTGCTAACATAAAGGCGGAGATCCTTCTGGCCATCATAAAGTCTGCCGCATGAAGATACATAGAAGACACTTGAAATTACCAGGGGAAGATTCGCCGCAGACTTCATTCCGGGGCCAAAGAATTTTGCTGAGCCCTTTAAATAAATCTTTAAAATTCCCTCAAGGCCCCCCAATGAAACTGTAAAAAATTAAAACAGATTTCTGCTAAATTTAAAGAGAATGTTTTTGCCCTCAATACTAAAATTAATAAATTTTACTGGCATCCACGTTTGTTTCAAGGCCTATTTAAAACCCAATTTCGCAATATTTTTGAAATGTTCGCCCCAAATATGCTGAACTCCCCGGGAACCCAAACTTCTCTCCATTGCAAAGACTCAAAGTTCCTTGCTGCTCAAGCCATTCCTCTCACCATTGAAGAAAACTTTTAAGGGGGCTGTTTTCCAAAAAAACCTTTCGATCCTATACTCCTAATCCCCCTATGAAAAGTTTACCCTGGATTTTCCCTAAAATGATTAACTTTTTTCAAGGGACCCCCCCCAAGACGTGGCAAACCTCAAAGGCACTGTTTTTACTGCCCAAAAAAATGGTCATCTGGCCGTATCAAAAACCCGCGACGAGTGCAGAAATCTTGCGCCCTGGACAACATTTTCCTCAAAATTCAATCAGTCCCAAACTCAGTTACAGTTCTGGACCACCACAACCAATTTAATCAACAAGACAACCAGACCTATGTCTCCAAAAAAAATCCTTTTCCCAACCTCACACCCCCTACAATCAATTCCAAGAAGCTTTTCCGATATCGGGCCCAACTGGCCACCCCCTCCTCCTCCATCCAGTCAATTCCACCCTCCTCCACATAGGATTTCGCAACCGTTTCTATGTCCTTTTCCATTCAACAGAAAATCCCCACAAGTCATTCTGGACCTTTTTGACTGTCACCTTCCCATCAATGCCACACTTCCCTTTTTTTTGTAACACAGGGGCAGCCAATCGTCCCAAAAACTTTGATATCCCCGGATGTCATCCCTTTTCCCCCGATTAAAAATTTTCTGCGTGGGATGGATTGACGCCCAAACCAAAACCCCTTACTACCGTTCCAGTTGGGGCATCATGGGCTCCTATCAAGACACTCGTTTCGCCAAACCGCCCGCAACTACTTGGGGCGATCTTCTTCAAAAAATAAAGCACACAGAAAAAGAAAAATTTTTGGACTTTGAACCCATACTCGGTACCTGTGCCTGGAGTCCCTTTTCCCATCTTTTTTTGTCTTCCAGATGCCTTCCATTTCCCAATGATATCTTCAACCCAAATCTTCCGAATATGGTCACAAGGGTCCCGTGATGGGGCCTCCTTCCTGTTGCACCATCCATGTTTTTTCCCGAAAGCTGGCGCTACACCTCCCTTTTTTACCCCAAATCCCTTTAAACATGACCAAAAAACTTTTTTCTGGAAAACCCAAAATTTCTGCCTTTATGAACAATGGATTCCATCCACTCATTTTACCGCTAATATCCCCTTTTTCCCCGTTCGCAAAAAAATTTTTCCTGGGGGAACCACAAAAATACGTTTTGGGTTTAAATTTAAAAGCATGAATGCTTCACGTTTTGAGCCCCGTGGTCCCCAACGCGCATTACTTTCTCCCAAGTGCCCTCACGCACATGTTTCACAGTTAAAGATCTTGCAATTCCGTGTCCCCTTTACACAAATTCTCAATATCTCTTTGCTTTTACTTACGTGGTACCAACTCACCCGGACAAATGCCCCCAAAGGCCCAAATCTCCAAATCAAATTCACTCAAGCCTTCATCCCGTCTTTAACCTTTGGGTCTGGAAAAACTCTGAAGTCCCAATTCACAGTAAGGGAAGATATTTTTCCTGTCTCCCGACCCTTCCTACCTGGCATCAAATTCTCTCAGTCTTTTTCAACATTTAGCATCCCTCTGAAGGGTTTTAATCCCAAACGAATGGGGTTGTGACAAAGGTTTTGGGGCCGTATTTCTCAAGGCACAAAACACCTTTCTGATGACCGAAAGAAACTTGAGTCCATCCCTTTACCTACCCCCTAAACAACACAGGCTTTCTAGGCCCAACACAATTGCCCAAAAAGGAAAAACCCCAAAGCACTAGCCATGCAAAAATCCTATGCCTCTTTTCCAGGGAAATTTTCAAACCACGACATCACCTGAGGAGAGGCCTCTTCCGAACCCCAAAGAACTTTTTCTCAAGCCCTGCTCTGGGTATCCCAACTACTCCAAAAACCCTTTTCCCCCCTTTTTCTTCGAACACATGGCCAGCCTCTGGTGTTTGGCCAAAAAAAGGGGATCGTATAGACCTCAGGGAAATATCGGCAAATAGATCCTTCACACAGACTCCCCTACTTGCCTCAAGGGTGTTGTCGCGCCAACCCTTTTTGAAAGTTTAAGACACATTTTGGGACAACCTTTTAAATATCTTTGGGGACCACATGAAGCTTTAAAGGGAAACTAAACAATCCCAGCAACCCACATTTTCCCAAACAACATAATCTTCGATACAATGCACATTTCTGATCCAAAAATGTAAACCTTAAGAAGTACACCCCAACCCCCCACCCCTGCTTCCTTCTCAAGGGGGGAAGATGGAGAAAGAATACCACACAAAAGAAATGAAGATATTCCCATGATCATGACTGCCTTGAACAATGGGGCGAAACTCCCACCTTTTCCACTTCTTGTTCCAAGCGAAAAACCCATTTTTCTTCTTTAAAAAGGATCCAGATAAACAAATGAAAAGGAAAATTCCTACAAATTTTTCGTGGTTTTCCTTCATGAAACCTAAAGGTGCATCTTTACCTTCGATATGTCACCCAAAGCAACTTTGGGGTGTAACAGAAGCTGCAACTCGCTGAAGAAAGACGTGAACATAACACCGACTCACCTATTTGTATGGGGTGCCCAGGCTTCGGCCTAAGGGGCCCGCAGGGTTCCAACAGCTAGTGGAACGCCCAATAAAACCAAGGGCGTTCAGACCTTGAGTTGCTCTCCACTGCCGGGCCCAAGGGCTGCTTTAAAACCAAAACCATGGGAAAATGGAACAGAGGGGGCCAGGGGAAATTACAAAACTGAAAGGGAGACTTGCAAAAAAAAAAGCGATCCACAACCCCGGTAACAGTGGACTTTACTTTATGCAGAAAATAAACATACGGCAGAGGGTATAAAAAGGGGAGTAAACACCTATGCTTTCGGGGACACTGGGCCCTTTTCCAGCTTAAAGTTTTTCTACAACGCCAATTAAATAGAGGGTAAACCTGTCACGTCCCAAATTACTAACAACAATAACCCCTTGAATTCCTAAAAAATAATTTTGCTTTAAAAAAATTTTATTTACCA
>JAODAL010083512.1:0-11229 GCA_025379985.1 Phyllomedusa bahiana
AGTTTGATCTAAGCGCCATTTCAGGTTTGAGGATGACTTAACGGGCTACAAATTAATAAACTCCCCTAAAAATACCCCATATTGGAAACAACACCCTTAAGGAATATACCCGGGGGGGAGTGATATATCGCCCCCATGGGTTTTTAAACACATATTTTTGCGTTGGCTTTGAAAATAAAAAAAAAAACATTTTTTTTCCCAAATAATCTGGAATTTTTACTAAAAAATTTTTTTAAATTTTTAAAAGGTCCTGGAAAAAAACACCCCAAATTGTTTTACGCTTTCTTCCAAGTTCGGCAATACCCCACAGGGTGTAAACTGCTGTTTGGGCACATGGCAAGGCATACAAGGGAGGGAACGCTATTTGGCTTTTGGAACGCAGAGTTTGGTGGGGCCGTATTATTTTTAATAGTGCTCACCGTGCACTATACGGGACAAGTTTGTTTTACTCTGTGGGAAAAAGATTCGGCATACCCAGTTTATATGTTTTTATGTGGAAGCTGTTTTAGTTTTTTTAGTTTAAAAAACAATAATTAGTATCACATTAGAGATGGGGGCAAATTTTCTAAAAAAATTCGATTCGGTCATTCGCCGAATTTTCCGACAAAATTTGGGTTTTTTCCGAATTATTTGGGCACGAATGCGTTAAAAAGCAGCTATTTCAGGCTGCACAGGCCTGCGGGGTGCTGTAGAACTTTGTCCCATGTTTAAAAATTGCGGGGGAACATGGTTTGGTTTTTTAACAATGTGTTTTTTAGTATGACACCAGATGACTGCCGCCGCCTTAGAATCACTTTAAATTAAAAAATTCCCGGGGCATTTAAGGGGGGAAAAGACCAAAAAACTAAAGGGGGGAATGTGCCTGATAAGTCATCCCAGCAAAGCTGGAAAAAAAAACAAGCTGGAGCTCGGGGGCAAATTAGTGACAGGTGTGGAGGTGACGGGGCAGCCACACACATGAGGTCGGGGCTGGCACAATGCATTCTGGAGGTGCCCAAAAATGGGGAAGCCCAGAGTGGCACGCTGAGAGCGGAGGTCACGGCGGCAGCAGTTGAACGGGCGTGGCACAATGACATTCTGGGGGGGCTAAACGTTTTAGCCCACAGAGTGGCAAAATTACACATGTGGGGGTCACCAGCAGCACATGAGATCAGGCAGTGGCACAAGCATCGGGAGGCGGCAAAACGTTTTGGGCCCAGAGTGGCACAACAACAGTGTGGAGGTCACGGACCAGCAGCAGGATCGGGCAGTGGCCAATGACATTTGGAGGGGCAAAACGGGAGGAAGCCACGAATCACAATGACTGAGAGGGGGAGGTCACGGCGGCAGCAGATGAAGTCAGGCTGGCAAATGACCAGGTGGGGGGCCCGGCAGGAGTACAGCAGCAGATGAGATAGGCAGGGGCACAATGACATTTGGAGGGGGGAAAAAACAGGGGGAAGACGGGTGGCACAATTGACTGAGAGCGGAGGTCCGGCGGCAGCAGATGAGGAGGCGTGCCACAAGCCAAAGTGGGAGGACTGGCAGCAGCCACAGCAGCAGATGAGGTCAGACAGGGCAAAATGACAAGTGGGGATGTCACGCAAAGCAACAGCAGCAGCAGCTGGATCATAGAGGGGCCACATGAAGAGTGTTGAGGTGGGTGGCAATACCAGTCCCTGGTAAAGATGGGGGTAGGCAGAGGGAGAAACGGGCAGGGTGTGGCATCGGGGGGGTGGGGGCATCAGAATAGGGGCTAGGGGTATTTTGCCCCAACTGACGCCAAAGGCTTTGGGGTGTGTAAAAAATCCGGGCCGATCACGCTGTTCATTTTGAAAAGGTCAGTCGTTCCACTTTCCGTGGCAATGGGTTCTCTTGGGGAAACGGGGCCCCCCCCCGCACTGAACACCCACTCTGAGCCACACTACGGCCGGGCAGGACAGTTCTCCACGCAAACCGGCAAGTTGCGGCCACACACCCAGTTGGCTCCCTTAGCCCAGCGGATCTTTTTACTGGGGTGGCAGAGTCTGCCCAAAGTAGGCCAAAACCCTTTTGGGTTCGGGGACTGTCCGGGTCCTGGCTCTGCGCTGCGCTGCTCGGGCGACTGCTTCCCCCCTCACTGGCGGGTGAAGGAAGCTGTCATCAGTGACTCCGACTTAGGTTACTACTGATGGGCTGATATGCTCCACCCCCCCCCTTCCCCAGCACCGCGGCGTAGTACGTGATGCTGGGGAAACCCCCCCGGTCAACTTGTCAGAGGGGGGACATGCCGACTAGGCACGGCCAACTGTTTCGGAGGATTTCCCCTAAAGTTTTTGATTTGTCTTCCCCCCAAATGTGGGAAAAAGGGTCCCATTTTTCCGGTAGCGAGGGGCCCAAAAGGGTAGAGCCAGAAGTCATCCCCCTGCGGATGCTGACTTTTTAGCGTCACTAGAGGGAATAAGCATACTGCGGGCCATTGCAAAGTGACTCCAAGGGGCCCTCCGGGCCTCCATTTTCCCCTGTACTACTGCCATGGTGCTTTGGGGGGCTCTGCCCCGTTCCTCTCTCCTCCCCCTCCTACGCTGCTCCTGCTCCCCTTCTTGCACCCGGGTAGAAAAAACCCTCATTTCCCAACAATGCTTCTGCTCCAATGTCCTCCCCCTCCCCTCCCCCTCCATTTCGTCCCCCCCGGACCCTGTGGCCACGAGATGTGTCGCCCCGTCTCCGTCCCCTGCCAACAGATTTTTCAGCTCTGTTCCAGGAATAAGCATGAAGGTTTTTTCACCCTAGTCCTGGGGCTGATAAAAAACGTGGCCCCCCGAATGGCCCCAACAAACGGCAGGTGTTCCCCCTGGCTGCCCTGGCAGACATCAAAGTTAACAGGGGATACTTCTGTCTGCTGGATCCAAAAAATCGGGTTTTGGGGTTTTTTCTGTTTTATACAGTCGGTCCAAATGTGAGGCTGGAATTCCAGCGGGTGGGGAAAAAGCTATCAAAGTGTGTTGGGGGGGGGCCGTTCTGCCCCTGCAACTCGAGGGGGTGTTCCCGGCTTTGTACGAAGGGTAAGTGCATGCACAGTTTCCCGGCCATTTTCGAAAGTTCGAAAATCGGTGGGAAACTTCAGGAACCTTTTCACAACCCGATTGAAACCTGCGCCCGTGGGCCATGGACCATCCCCCCTCGGGGCGCGCAACACCCTGATCCCCCCTTGTCCGTCACCATGGGTTTCCCTTTTTGAGTTTGGGGCGGGGAAACCACACATCGATTTTTTGCTGCAGACGCGGGGCAGTTCCTCCCCTGTGGATTCGTTCGCCGAGGCAAGCAGGTGTAGAACTGCGTGACACCCCCTGGCCCACACATTGGGATGATGGAGCAGTACTTGGGAGGTGAGTGGTGTGGTGGTGGGGGTGGAGGAGGAGGCAGACATCGGCGCAGAAGCCCCGTTGACAAGTGGGGGGGAAAGCGGCGTCTCTTCCCAAATTGTTGGTGTCCTGGGCAGGAACACATTCGCCAAAAGGGCCGTAAAGGATATGTACTGGCCCTGACCGTAGTTAAAGATCCAGTGTCCGTGCTGCCGGCCTTTGGAAAAACCGATAAACTCAAGGACTGGCCCCCTTTTTTGTTTTACATATTTATGAGTGCTGGTACTGCCTTTTTGAAAAGAAATTACGGCTTGGAACTCTCCATCTCGGGTCGGGCCCAACCATTAGTTTCCCGAATGGTGAGATCCCCCCATTTTTGGGAAAAAGGGGGACTGCATTCCAACAATTGGACAGGAGCCGGGCACTGCTGCACTTTAGGATGGTTTTGGGCGCATATGTTGCTCTTTGCAATCGCCTCGTGAAACTGCTGGCGCCTGGGTAGCGAGGGCAGGGACATCGGACCAGGAGATGATGTCAAAAAGAAACACTCCCTTTTGCAGAGGGGGTGGGCCCTTACGGCTGCAATGGCTGCTGCCATGGGCGCTGCTGTGTGTGTTGCTCGGGGGCAGTTGGACCCCACTCTGAGCCGTTTTTCCCGGCCCCCGGGGTGGTGACGCTGCATGTGTTGACGCAGGGGCCCTGGGGGGGCCCCGTTAGCTCCCTGGCCCCCGCTTCACTTTCTGCCCCCGATTCTACATATACCCATATTCGGTCCTCCCGGGGTCTTTGCAAAGAACGCCCACCGCCGATATCATTTTTCCACCAACGCTCCCCGAGTGACACTGCCCCTGCGCCTCGCTGAGCCCCCGTGCCGCTACTTTTTTTGGGCCGCGAAACGGGTTTTTTACCCCGGGGGCTTGGCTCCCACCTCAACTGCTGCTATCCTGCTGCTCCGGCCCACGACCCACTTTACTGCGCTGTGCCTGACGCGCAAGCTGGCCCTCTTCTCCTGCGATGAGAAGCCCTTGCCTCCCCGGTCCAAGTGCGGTGGTAATCATCATCTTTTTTTGTTTCTCGCATGTGTCCCCATCCCCGGTTTGGTATGCAAAAATCTGCCCCCTAAACAGACCTCCCATGCCCCTCCACATCTATACTTTGCCACCTACTGCAAGAAGCAGGGGAATTGGCCCCATTTCCCTTTCGTGCCAAGTACTTGACTGCCTCTTCAATTGTTCCCCTCGTATATAGTGGGCGTGGCCCAACCAACAGAAATTTTGGTGAGGGAACCATGGGCAGAGGCGGGCTGGGAAAAGTGAGGGCCTGCCCCGCTCCGGGCAATGCCAAATAGGGTTGTGTCTGAGGTCCCCACCGCTCTTGGCGGGGGGTTGTCAGGTCATTGGGGGAAAAAGTAAGGCTTCAGCGCGGAGACCTTCCCTGAGAGCACAGTGGGGGGGTGTGAGCTCCCACTCGCGCCCGGACTTATTGTGCGGTGAGTCACAAAAACCCGCCGGCTTGTTTGGCTTCACCTCGCACATGTCATGCAGGCTATGCCCTTTTTCCTCCCGAGTGCTTTGCCCCATGTAGCCCCATGTGCTCGCAACCATTTTAAATCAACAAAAGCCCCACTTCGTTCACCGAAGTACCCCAAAGTTCGACTTCGTTCCGAACCGAAGTTTTCCTGAAATTCTAAACGAATTCCACTTCGTTAGAATCGATTCGCCCATCTCTAATCACTATCTTCTGATAGCCATAACTTTATTTTTTGCTGGATGAACTGACTTTTTATTCCATTTTATATGCTGTGGGATGAACAAAATCGCAATTCTGTGACTGATTTTTTTTTTACGGCATTCACCGTATGGGTTAATTAATATGACATAGTTATAGGGTGGGTCGTTATGTATGTGGTGATACTAAATATAGGTACCTTATTTATTTTTGATCCTTTTGGGGGCAATTGGCATTTGCAAAGAGGAAAAGGGGGGTGTACGTGTTTTTATTTTATTTTTACATGTTTGTGTTTTAATTTTTTACACTTTTTTTTTACTTTTTTACACTTTTTACACTTTTCCCCATAGGGGAATTCTATGAGCGATATTCAAATTGCTCATACAAGAGGAGACCTGCACACAGCATTACTGCTGTGTACTGATCTCCATGGTGACTGTTAATCACCATACCCACAATGCATTGTGGGAATGGTGACATCATCGGATGACCCGGATGCTTTCATTAAGCATCCGAGCAGTCGGGTAAGGGGACCAGCGAGCGCGTCTCCGCTGCTCGCTGTGTCGATTGCAGGCAGGAGGGACTCACTCCTCCTGCCTGCAGCTTCAATGTCGCGACTATGATAGGTTGTGACATCGAAGGGTTAATCAAACGTGGCCGGAGCTCACTCTGGCCGTGGGGGATGCGGCATGATGCCAAGGGTAATATACAACTGTTTCCATGCTGTGATCTTGCAAGCTCTGCTTTTGAGCTCGCAGGAGCGCCATGATGTACCCATACGTCAATTTGTGGGAAGGCCTACCCGACCTTGATGTATGGATACGTCAAATGTCGTTAAGGGGTTAAAGAAGATTGGAATAACTTAGTATATAAAAGAATAGACATGGAAAAAGCTTTAGGGATTTCAAAATTAGATGCATGTCATGCATGTATAGACTAATTTTATGTTCCACACGGTTAACGCAAGTATTGAAGTGTTTGAACTAATGTGTTCGGCTAAAGGTTTCATACATAGAATAGATACAAAAGGGAGATAAAGACCAGCCCTTTCTAGTGCCTGTTGAAAGGGTGAATGTCTTTAATAAAAAAACAGACATTAACACCCTGGCCAAAGGGGAGGTTTAAGGAGATTGCAGAGGTTATCAATCCTGATAAGCCAAATCTCAAGCACCCATTTAGTGGCATCCCTAGCCCAGAGTCTGGAAACAAAGCTTCCTTTTAGTGCCAATGGAGGATTGTGAAGAATTAGGAAACAATTCCGTTAACTTCACTTGTTTAGTTTTGTGGTTTTTCTTGGCTGTACCTCCCAAGCTTAAAAGAGACCTTGTCAGTAACAGCTTAACGCAACTAGTAAGGGGTAATAGATTGCTGCATGTTAGAGTCCTTCCCTTTTATAAGAATAACCGTGCAAGATGTAAGTAGTTAGTGGCAAAAGTGTTTTCCCTATAAAAGTGTTTAAAGGCCCAAAGCGGCACCTTAAATAATGTATATGTATTATCTTTAACTATAAAGTTGGATGTAGTGGTGGGGTATGCCGACAAAAAAAGAAATGATTTCTTATTTTTAGTTTTTTGTGGTTTACTTTTTCTTTGTTTTTTTGGGGTCCATTGAGAAGGGACAATTCCCCCTTTTTTCTTTTCTGTTTGAGATGTTCTTAGAAATGACTGCTTCAAAGATTCAGTGTTAAAGTCCTGGAGAAACGAAAGTGTAATTACAGTTTATCAACCTCACCCCATTCCCCATGTGTGACCAAATAAATTGTTAAGTTGCGTTTAGAAAAAAATTATCTTAGTTAAGAAAGAGTCTGTCTGTTTAGGGCCCCCCCAATAATGCTGTTAGTGCAGTCTTCATACAATGAGATCTACATATCTACTTTAGTAATTGTATGGGAGAAGGCCACAATCACATACCATTCACTGTTGCTGGTACAGATAGAAATAAGGACCCTAGAGCCACCTTCCCCGGGGTTCATACACACAAACAAAACCCATTTAATATAATATTAGGGGATGCATAGGCCACAATCACTATCCTTCATGTTTGGGGGTAAGATAGAAAAAAGGGGTTGAGCAACTTCCTCAGGTTCATACACACATACAAAACAAAACTTTTATAAATATAATGATTTTATAATACAGTATTATTATCCTTACTAGAGAACAATAGATAATACAAGCTTTATAAACTTCCTTAGGTTGCTTTCTTTTGCTCTTTCTTATGTTAAAGGGTCAGTTTGCCCCGGTCTTAATCATCCTGGGATACCCAAAAAAAAAGTTTTTTATGATCCCTTTGTTTTTCCTCTTAGTTCCCCTTGTTGGGTTTCTCATCCAGGGAAAGATTGATTTTAATATATTTTTAGGGCCCCCCTGGGCCTTTCATTTAGAGCATACCTTCTTTTCATAAAAAAATTTTGGTCAAAAAAAACCTAAAAGGAATAATTAAATTTTTAAAAAAAGTTTGTTATTTTCCCTGACTTTTACAAAGGGTTTTAAAACATTTTTAAATGTAAAAAAAATATACATTATATTTTTTTTTATTAAATTTAGTAACATCTATGGTTTCGGGTCAATTTTTGCCCATATCTAAATACTTTATGAAAAAGGCAAAAAACAAAAAAAATTTTTTTTTTTATAAACTTTTAATACAAATAAAAGATAAAAATTTAAATTTTAAATTAATAGCAATAATAAAAAAATAGCTTTTTGGTCAAAAAAAACAAAAAACAATCAATCAAGAAAATAAATAAAGAAATCAAGTACTTTTTTTAGTACTTTATATTTAGATGCTGTGTGGCAAATATGACATTTTTTGGTGTTCTTTGCAGGGGTATTTTTTTGCAGGCGAAGCCGTGTGTTTGTTTTCTGCCCTTATTGTGGGGGCCCCTGACACCTCTTTCTTTTAGAATCAGGGGGGTTCAGGGGTTTTGGGGCTGTTGTGGTTGTGGAGGCGGGGCGGTTGGGAGGGCTGGGATGAGCTTTTTTTGTTGGGGGGTGTGGGCGAAGCATTGGGGGCTTGGATTTTGGGTCGACCAAAAGGGCTGCAGGGGCTGGGTCTCGGGCCCCCCTTCTTTTTGTAATGTGCGCCTTGACAAGGATTTTCCCATTTCCCTCAAAAAAACCCTCCTTTTTTTTTTTTTCTTTAAATTTCCCATCTTGATAAAATTGGGCCCACAAAAAATGCTTGTATGCTACAATAAGGATTTGGGAAAATAAACCATTGGCACTCCTAGTCATTTCGTGGAAGTGTAGGTGGAAATCGTTGTCCAGGGTTTTCGCCCCCCCTTTTTTTTTTTATCCAGGATGATTTTGGGTTTTTGTCACTTCCCGAGCCACTGCACTTTGTGAAGTGTGGGGAAACAGAAACATTTTCCCTCGTTTTTTGGGCATATGAAAGCAGTGGGTTTTTGTAAAAACAAACTTTGAGGAAAAGGAGCCCGCCTTTATCTGCAAAAATTCAGCGGGGAGCTCAGGTTTTTTTTTTTTTCACTTTTTCCCCCCATGGTGATTTTCCCCCCTGAGAAGTTCTTGTCCAAAGGGCAAGCTGGAAAAAAAATTGTCACAATAAAGTTGTGACCCTGCCTCCAGTAGTCTATCGAGGGGCTCATTTTCCCTTTTTTTTTTTTCAGGGATGCCGCTTGCAGACTTGTGGGAAACGTAGATTTCATGCATAAACTTTTTTTGCATCCAGGTGCCAGATTTTTTTTGGTATTTGGGCCCGGTTATTGGGTGTTTCCCCAAGGGGGTTTTTCCCCGGGAAAGGGGGGAAAACTTGTCTATGTCACTTGGCCCCGGGTTTAACACAGTGGAAGGAGCGCACCCCTTTTCCCAAACATCCCCGATGGGGGCAAGTTTTTTCGATTTTGTTTTTGGTTTCTCTGTTGTCAAATTTGAGGACTCTGATATCATTTGAAATTTTTAAGTGACATCGTTGCCCGGGAAAATATTCCTGCCCGTTGATGCGTCCCAGAACTATCGTGGCTTCATTTCGGATTTTTACACCCAGAAGGGGAAGAAAACCAATGTAGGATCAGGGATCATCTGAGGGCATTCCAATGTTCCATGGACCCTTTTTTTTCAAGTTTGTCTAGCAATAAAGCTTTTTTTATTGACAAATTTGGGATAAAAAATCAAAAATTCTTGATTCACTTACTCTTGTCACAGAAAACCCTTTTGATCCCCGGGGTTTTTTATAAAATTTTTGCATTCCCGCCATTACATCTGGGGGGTATGAGTCCAAAAGATCTTGCCACTTTTTGGATTTGAATTTTCACAGGGGACTTTAGCACCGGTGACCTCCTATCGATTGAAAATGTCTGTGTCTCCAGTTTATACTAATATCTTTCCCCCCAGAAACCCTTTTTATCTGTATCATTTGCTGCTGTGGTCCTTGATTTTATCATCCAAAATATAAACCGAATTTTCTTGATCTAAAACTTTTCTCATTGTTGCTGGTTAAATGAAAAGTATCTTGCAAATACCAACTGTAAAAGGGGTTTGGGCCCTACATGCTGGACTTGTCCCC
Organism: Phyllomedusa bahiana; assembly: GCA_025379985.1. NCBI lineage: Eukaryota > Metazoa > Chordata > Amphibia > Anura > Hylidae > Phyllomedusa > Phyllomedusa bahiana. The sequence goes on from JAODAL010083512.1 coordinate 9,573, forward strand.
ATCTCAAATTGTTAGGGAGATCTGTGGGTGTTGGTTTTATTGGTTTAGATTCAGTTTTGGATTATTTTTTTTTTTTTACTCTTGTATTAGACCTTTTTTGAAATTGACCCCAACAACACAAATTTATAATTTTAATAAAAGCTTTTCATTTAGTAAAATGTTTTATTTATTTAAAAATAAGTTCTTGAAAAAACAAAAAATCTTGGCAAAAAAAAATGTATGTAGAAATTTTTTCATTTAAAAAATAAAGGGTCGGTCCACCAACACTAGAGGAAGGTTAATGAGTATATAAGAGCAAGCCCTAGTGATATCACAAGCTTACACTTTAGTGTGTCATAGAGCATGCCATGGCCCCCGCTCTGGGCCATGGCCACCCCTGCTCTGCCCTGCTGCATACTCAACAAAATCAGAATAAATACAGGCTATCCAGAACCAAATACCACAAATATCTAAATAAAATCAAAAAAATCATGGACAAGACCCCAAAATTAACTTTTTTAAATTGTTTTTTAAAAATTAGTGACCCATCAATATTTAAAGTTAAGTACACAGAATATATAAATATTCCAGATTTATCCACAAAAAGACAACCGTCCAGGATATATAGCTATCATTCAAGGTGACCCTATTACCTCATCCTGTTAAGTCCTAGATCTTATTCTGCATCACAAAACAAATATAGGGTCGTTGTCCCAATAAGGATGGCCCTATCAGGAACCTAGGTTAATACGCCCTAATACACCCTATATATAGTGCCAAACAATGTCGTGCACCATATATCTGGTGATAAAAATAAAACCCAATGGGTTTTCGTCCTTCTTTTTTCACTGGAATCCATCAGGGGATTTTGTCTGTAAAGTGCAAATGAATAGTAAACTCAGCATAAAGTGAACCAGTATACTGTAGATCTGCTTAAGTGGTATACAGTATGTAGCATAGGACCAAATAATCAAAAATGCTGCATACTTACCCAGCCGCGCTCTTGCTTCCCGTCCCCATTCCCGCCAGCATGAACGCACACACTTCCTAGGATACAGCACTTCTAGATTTAAAGGGCGAGTGCGCCGGTAATTGGCTAATTGGCGGGCGCTGACCCTATATCTTCTGAAAACCTCCTACACTCTCTGCCAGAGTATTGGTGATGCTTAGTGCATTTTGAGAGAGTGTTGGAGAGAGTTCTTGTCTATCTGTGTACCAGTTATTCCTGCTATTGTTTCCTGACCGCGTTGCCTGCTGCCCACCCTGACCTTACCGCCTGTCCCCGACTACACCTCTGTCTAATGATTCTGTACCACGCTGCACCCTGGCTGACATCGCAAGCAAGTCATGGTAGCGACCTAGTTGTTTCCCACCGCAGCAAGTGCAACCCACTTTGCAGCGGGATCTGGGGAATACCGAGGGCTACTTAGACTCTTCTTCCTGGCATAGCTTATACCATTGATTGCAGTGGTTCAGTGAATCAACCTACATCCGTGACACAGTGCCTATGTGAGTATAGCCAATGACAGCACCAGCACTGACCCTATTGCAGTGTTTCTCAACTCCTGTCCTTAAGGCCCACCAACAGGTCATGTTTTCAGGATCTCCCACAGAATGCACTGCTAAGGAAAGCCAGAAAACATGAACTGTTGGTGGGTCCTGAGGACTGGAGTTGAAA
>JAODAL010083513.1:0-11229 GCA_025379985.1 Phyllomedusa bahiana
CATCACGGGTACGGGGGGCATTTAGGGGCTACAGGGGGGGGCTCACTGGCTACGGGGGGCATTATTGGCTACACGGGGGGCACCCGGGGCTACAGGGCATCACTGGAAAAGGGGGAGCATCAACAGGCTACAGGGGACCTACCTGGTTTTTTTGGGGGCTACACGTCCAGGGGGCATTAACATACTACCCAATGAGGGCTAAGATGGGGTGTTTGTATAGAGATGGAAATTGGTAAGAGGCTGATAAATTGGGGATTTAAAAGATGTTTGTTTTGTAAATTTTACAGTGAAGAGGGGGGAGTAGTCTCAGGCGTCTGGGACAGAGGGAAAAGAAAAAAAGAAAGAACAACTATTTAGAGACATTCCGTGGAACTAGTTATAACTTTACGAAAAATTTATTGCGCGACCCTTTTACAGCTGGTATCCACTATTGTAGGTCACTGTACCCGGTTATTTTGGTTTTGTATTATAATGGTTTTACTCGTAATGGTCATTTGTATTATTCGGTTTATGTGTCTGGTGATATGGGGCAGGTTGGGGTGGTATTTTCGGTCATTGTGTTTTTGGGTTGAATTGGTTTTTATGGTCTGGGATTCTTTTTTTTGTGTACGGTTTTTTTGGTAACTGTATGACTTATTTATAGTTTTATATTACACATTTGGTAAAGTTTTTAAATATTTTGGGTTTTTGGTTATGGTGGAAATTGTCGCATAGTGGCGCAATATGTTACCGGTGGATGGGGGGGGGGGGGGGGAAATTTATTAAAAAAGATTACAAAGGAAACCAGAGTATAAATGAGTAGTGAGAGAGTATGGCAGCTTACCAGCAATTAGAAATTTTCTATAATCTTCAACACATAAATACAGTGCCTTGTGAAAGCATTCAGCCCCCTTGAACTTTTCAACCTTTTGCCACATTTTAGGCTTCAAACATAAAGAAATTTATTGGATATTTTAAACTTTTGTAAAAAATTTAAAAAACTGAAAAGTGGGGCGTGAAAAATTTTATTCAGCCCCCCAAAATTTAAATACTTTGCAGCACCACCTTTTGCTTCATTCCCGCTGCAATTCCTTTGGGCTATGTCTCTATCATTTTTGGGACATGAAAGACTAAAATTTCCCTTGCCCCTTTTTCTTTGGGGCCACGGCTGGACTCAGTGAGGTTGGAGGGGAGAGGTTTGTTGGAACAGCTGGGCCGTGAGGTTGGATGGAGAGCTTTTGTGAAAAAGCAGTTTTCAGTTCTTTCCCCCAAAATTTCCTCCTTGGATTCGGGTTTTGGACTGGGGACCCCCGGCCATTCTAAAAACCTGGATATGTCTAGGGGGAAACCCATTCCTTTGTAGATTTTGCTTTTTTCATTTTTACGGGGTCTGAAAAACGCTTGTCCCCCCGGTTTTAAAAAACTCCCCTAGCGACCCCCTGCTGGGGAAAAATTTTTTTCCCCACTGCACTCTATGAAAAAAATTTAAAAATAAATTTACGAAATTTTCCTTTTCCTACAAAAAAAATTAACAAGAATTCTTAATAATAAAATATACAGGCAGAAACCCCCTTTCGGGCAACCCCGGGGGGATCTTTTTGGGTCATTAAAATTTTAAAGGCGCTAAACCAAGCACAGAATTTTCAACAAGAAATTCGTTTTTTTTACCCCACTAAACAAAAGTCAGTGAAAAAAAATGAGCCGATAAAAAGCCTTTGGGGAACGGGATCCTTTCGTTCAAAAAAACCCCACTTATTTTTTGTCCCTTATTTTGCTTATAGAAAGGGGTTTGATAAAAAAACTTTAATGTCTACAAACTGTTTATTTTTTCTTTGATTTAAATTCACTTGGTTTAAATTTAAGGGATGTAATAGGGCCCCCCCCTTTGATACCCAGGTTCCGGGGGAGGGGTTTGCCCTTAAGGGGGCCCGTTACACGCCCTTTTTCCGATAGGTATTTTCTATATGAAATTTTTAGGGTGGGGTAAAAAGAAAACCCACTAGCTGTCCAGGTTTTTTTCTGACCACGTTTTGCTTTAGTTTAAAAAAGGTTAAGTTTTATTATTTGATCTGTGAAAAAGGTATAAAAAATTATTTTGGGCCTTTTTTAATTACTAAAAATTTTGGGTAATTGTCTTTGATGGGGACTTTATTTTCCTGTACCTTCTATTTTTTGGGAAAAAAAGGGTAGTGAGAGTTTTCCCCGCTTTAAAATATGGATGTAAATTTTTGGTGCTGCGGCTCAAAGTAAAACCATAGAAGAGGCAAAGCATCGGGAAAATTAGTCTTGTAAGTGTTTGTGTGTCCACATGGGAAAACCAAACCCATTTAGTTTTTTTTTTTTTTTTTATAAAAAATTTTCAAAAATTCACGTGGGACCTCTTTTTCAACGGGTAAATGGGGGTCTCTTTGGGAATTCCTCCCAAGGGCTCTAATTACTAACATGGAAAATCCCTTTGGGTTTTTTTGGGTGGGGGAAACACCCTTGAAGTCAGAGAAAGCCCTAAGTTTTTTAAAAGGGACGGGGAACCTAAAGATCTAAAGGGGCCTGGTGGTGCTTACGGGTCATAAAAAAAATGTTTTTTCCCCTTCCGGGCTAGAAATGCGAATGTTAAAATTTAACAGTTTTATTACACACCCCAAAGATTTTACATAAAGCAAAAAAGAAAGCCATTTTGATTAAGGGGGTTTCCAGGGGGCAGAGGGTTAGGGAAACTTTAAAAAAAAAACTTACCTTTAAACCCCGCTGCCCCAGCTTTTTCCAACATTCGGTGTCCCCGCTGATGACATCACAATCAGTACTCACATGACGTTGAAAACCAATCACGGGCTTTAGCAAAAGGGTCGTATGTCGTAAATAGTGGTTGTGGGTACTCCCGGGCCCCTTTGAATTTTTATAAAAATGTTTTCGGGCCAGGAGCAAAACAACTTATTTTTTCAAAAAAAAATAGGACAGTCATTTAGGGGGGGCTTTCATTTTAATATTCACTATATAAAAAGAAAAACCTCATGTTCTAGCAACACATTAGTACTTTGCCCTGATTTTTCTGTTTTAACAGGGGGCCCTATCTCCCTCACTTTTTTGGGAAGGGCAGATTCAAAAAGGCACATGGGGCAAAAAAAAAATTGGCAAGGTTTTAAAATGTTGGCCCCCGCTTTTGCAATGTTTCCGGAAAAATGTGGAAACAAGAGGGAAACCTGAAATAGCAAGGACTTTAAAGCCCAAGCAAAAAAACTTGGGGAAAGCATAAATTTACAGAAAAAACTTAAAGTTTCCCCAAAAAAGGGTTTTTAGCATTTTGGTAAACCCTTTATAATAACACCTAAGTAAAAAGTTGTCCCTAAAGGAGTTCATTATTATTACCCCCCCTTTTTTTAAAATCAGCGGTGTTTAGCTAATAAAGGAAATTTTTAAAAAACTGGCCGGTGGGTTTTAAAAATGTTTGCCCTTCTAACACATACCCTTTTCTCTTATCATAAAAAGGGGTGATTTATCATTTTTGGGAAAAAAAGTCGATTCTGCTTTTCGGCCAAGACCCGGCAGAATTTCAAAAGGGTTTGTTCACACGGTTTAAAAATTTAGGAGGTTTTTCATTCCGTAATTATGCGCTGGAGGGGGCAAATTAGGGTTTGAATACGTCCTAGTCATTACGGAAAAACCCCATTGTCTTAGAAAAACTATGGATTACGTTCCTCTCCCTGTTTCGGCGAATCCCCCGGGGCGGGGAGATAATTGACATTTGAATTACCTGCGGCGTATACTGGGCCGCGGGAAATTGAAAGTCAAGGGGCCCGGCGGGGGTGCCACCCCCCCGCCCCCCGGCCCCCCCCCCACCCGGGGGTATTTGGGCGGGGCGAAATTATGCCCTTTGCATTTAAGCCGTTTTAAACCCCCAGCCAAAAACTGTGCAGTTTCTGAAAAAATTCGTTGCTGCTGGGGTTAAAAAGAGTATTGTGAGTGGAAAAAATGTCATCCTTTAAAATAAGCAATGGGGAAACGAAAGACCCACCCCTTTCCAAAAGATGCAGAGGGGTACGTCGGCAAAAAAGGCTTGCGAGGGTGAATTGACTTGTTCCCAGGGGAACAGCGCACCCCCAAAAAAATAAAACCGGGGGGCAAACAAAAGTGTACAAAAACAACAGTTCAAATGAATATACGGGTTTTTCAGACCCCAAAAGGGCAGGGGGGTGGACTTTAAACCAAAAATTGCAAACTAAGTTTAGGGCAGAAAAGGCTTTTTTTTGTTTATCACAATATCAAATTTGAACTCCCCCAAATTTGGAAAAGGATTGCTCTTTCAAATAATTTCACTTTTCTGCAAACTTTCAAACTTAGGGACTTTAGTGTGTTGGGCCCAAGAAATATCATAGAACAAACCCCCCCTGAACCTTTTACCGGAAAACAAAAAGATGGGGGTGGCAGAGTTATGGTAAAATTTTTTGGCAGCGTCTTCGGGGTCCCCCAATCCAAAGTGGAAGGCACTCTAAACTGTTTTGGGGTTTAAGGGGGTTTCCAGTCCTTTTGCACATCATGTACACCCATAGGTGCTGATTGTCTTCCATGGGTTAGATGGGATCTCCCCCGCAAAAAAATGTACACCCAAATGACTAAAATTTTCCGACATTTTTTTGAAAGAGCATGACTAAAAATTTGGGAAATTTCCCTTTTCCCTCAAATTTCCCATTTTTAAAACCCCAAATTAGAAATCTGTGGGACCCCCGATTGTCGTGGTCACTTATAGATTTTTGCCTCTTTGCACACTGCAGCAGGGGGGGAAAAGCACTGGGGGTCACATGGCTACAGGAAACCTGGGGAAAAATTCCCAAAAAACCCCAAAAAAGCTGTTGTTAGTGCTCACACAAGCGTTCTTTGGATACATGTTGGGGGTTCTTTAATATTATATCACTTTTTTATATAAATTAAAATTTGTATATGCATAGAAAAAAAACCCGGATATAGGTAATTTTAAGAAAAAAATTAAATGTTAAAAAGAAAAGGTAACTATGAACCACAAAGGGTAAAAGAAGTAACGTTTTTGATTGTAGGCCCAATAGAAAATACAAAGGGGGTTTTTAACTAGCAGCCTCAAAAAAAGCTGAAGAAAATTTTTAAATGTCCAAAAATGATAAATTTTATTTACAGCACGATCTTTTTTAGCTTGCTGTTAAAAAGTAACCTTTGTAGGGGCTATAAAAAGTTCAAATTTAAAAAGAGCATCTAAAATTGGTGTTATGGAGGAGGGGCCCTTTCTGCTTGAGGTCGGGGAATAATCCCTATAATTTCCCCTTTGACAAATGAACACATTCTTTGAAATTTTGGTCAATACAAAATTTTACTTAATGAGAATCGGGAACTCTTCGTTACATGTTTCTTAAGCCATCCAAAAAACCCACCGCTGCTTCCAAAAAATGGTTTTTCCCCGGGAAAGGGGCAGGGTACCCCCTTTCCCAACAACCACATTTTTTTTTAAATTTGTGTTGCCCCAAAAGCACCCTATTGTACACAGTAATGTGTACCCCTTTTATTGGGAACGGATCCCATCAAGTCTTGTCAGATTTAAATTTGTGGAAAGAATTTTAAAACAAAAAAAAACCAAACCAGAAAATTTCAAATGCTTTCAGAAATTTGGGTTTGGGGAAAACGGAACCCCCCAGAAACTTTAATTTTGGACCTGCTTCGTAGAGGGGGGGATCAAAAATAAAAGAAAGATATATTTTGAAAATTTTAAAAAAAATTGTTGGTTTTCCCCAAAGTTTTTTGCATTGCCATTTCCTTAAAAAAGTTTCCCCATCTTCATTTTAAACTGCATAGCGGGGTGACTGCATTTAAATTTAAAACAAATGCCTTGTATACTACCGCTTGTTTACATAGTTACATACAGTTGAAAAAGGACATATGTCCATTGCAGTACAACCAATGCTGGGGAAAGATGTCAGTGTAATGGCTCAGCTACATCCAGGGAAGGATGAAGGGAGGTGGGATAGGGAATGTATAAGCTTAGTTTCCATTACTTATGAAAAACTTTTTGGGAAAAAATAAGGCAAGAACCCCAAACTGCCCTAAAGGAATCTTTCATTCCCCGACCCAAACCCCCCATTAAAACTGGATCCATATATTGTATAGGCAACCTAAGTATTGGGTATTATTTAGTAGTAATTTGTTACCTAAACCTTCATGAAGCCTTCCTCTGTTCCCGCTGTGACCCCGCTCCTCCCGGTAGGGGTATTCCCAAAAGATTCACATTCTTATGGTGAAGAAAGCATTTCTCTTTTGGGGATTAAAAACCTTTTTTTTCCAGGTGAAAGGAATTTTCCTCTTTTTTTTGGTTTGGGGTTTACATGGAAATAAACTTTTCACCAATTTTTTTTTCTGAGGCCATTAATATACTTACATAAATTAATCATGTTTCCCCGGAGCCTTCTTTTCTTAAGACTAAATAAATGTAATTTCTTTAATTGAGTTGCTCCATTCCCCTTATTAGTTTGGTTACTCGCCTTTTTACTTTCAAGTTTGAAGCATTTGTTGTTGACAATCCGAATAATTTTTGATTTTCATTTGGTGTATTGATGAAGCATTTAAATTTTATTTATCCCGTGTTTTTTAAAATTTTCAAAAATTTAATGAATGGAGGGGAGCCCGAAAAACCCCCCACAAAATCCACGGACCCCCTTTTAATTCTGAAAACAATTTCCATCGGGCGGATGTCAAATGACCATTATTGGGCAAGTCTTTTTGGGAGTAAAGTGGGCCAATGTAAAAATTTTATGTGCTTCCATGAAATTTTTAAATTCTTAACAATGAGGAAAAATTTGCACGGCTACTTTTAACAGGACAGGGTCATCTGCCCCCAACCAATAAAAACCAAGCTGAGACCTCACATTAAATTTTGGGACAGAATAAATTTTCCCAAAAGGGCTTGGGGCCACTGCATCCTACAAGATAAAAATCAAAACACTTTACTTTTAAAATGTTTAGCGCCTTGTTTTTTGCATTTAAGTCCCTCATCCCGGGGGAAAAAATACCTTTGTAATGAGGATAAAACAGAAATTTAAAAGGGAAGTATTTAAAAAGGTTTATTTAAACCCCAATTTTTTTGGGGGCAAATTTGGATATTTGAATTTCTTTAATTTTGGTTAAAAAATTGTTTTTAGTTAAATTATGCCACTTTCAAAGCATAATTTGTGCTAAAAGGGGTTTTCTCACTAGGTTGTTTCATAGAGTCGCAATCAGTTTTACACTTTTACTTGTTTCCTCCGGACTGTTGGGGCCCTTAAACATGATTACAAAATTTAGGCCCCCTTTTTTGTATGTAAAATGAGCAATTACAAAGACAAGTGCAGAGATTTTTCTTCAGTAAAACAAGGTGGGAGGCTAGAGTATTTGGAAACCCCTGTATACTGCAGGCCCAAAAAGGGTTTGCCCCACCAGGGAGCGAAGTTTAAGGGGCCACTGGGTTTTCCCTAGAAACCCCGCCCAAAAAGTGGGTTGGACTTGCTGCAGCAATGAACCCCCAAAATCGCAAATCCTGGGGCGACTTTTCCCGCAGTGGCATGGGGGGGGGGTAGAAAGGGCCTTCGTAGTCCCCGGGGAGAGCCCGGAAGGGGTTTTATTACAGGTGGGGGAAAGGGTTTTTGGTCGAGAAAAAAGGGAGCTGGGAAAACCGGGGGAGAACAAAATGCAATCCTTTTTTAAATTTTCCTAAGGCTTAGAGGGCGTTGATCTTATTGAGAATTTAGGGGGAGGTTTTGGAGGCCTTCCAAAAAAAAATTTTTTATAAGGTCCAGCCAAAACCCGGGGGAATTAAGTTACCCCCGGAAAACTGCCCCCGGCCCGGTTGGCCATTCCCCCCAACAAAGGAAACCCTTTGGGGCGAGCAGGGGGGTGGTAGGGGGAGTAACCCCCCCCCGCCCAAAAAACCCCCGAACCCAGGGAGCCCACCCGCCCAAAAGCCGAGCCTTGGCCGGCCATTACCCCCGGGCACAAAGGTCACATATGCTTGTGAGTACTTTGGAAAAAAAGGCTTAAAAACTGTAATTTGTTAAAAGGAAATTAAAAAATTTAAAAAACGTCCAAATTCCCAAAAATTGGAAAAACCCCCCTTATTTCTGCTTCTCCCCCTTTAAATCCAAAAAAAACCCCAAAGTTAAAAAATTAAAAAGAAAAACCAATTTACAAAAAATAAAAACCAACAAAACAAAGTAAAAAACCCCTTACCAAAAAGAGGAAAAAAAAAAAAGAAAAACCCCAATTAAAACCCACAAATTCAAAAAAGTTCCGGTTTGTTAAAAAAACAAACAAAACCTTAAATGTTAACCCCGAAAAAAAAACCAGAAACCCCCCAACCAAAGGGACACCCCCCCAAAGAACTTTTTAAATTAAAAAACTGTTAAATAATAAAAAACCCCCAAATCCCAGCACCCCCAAAAATTTAAAATTTCTTCCATTTTTTTAAATTTGCACAAAAGAAATTTAAATTTTATTCCCGAAATAATTTGAGAAAAAAAAAAAATTAAAATTTAAAGATTTTTCTAACTAGTACGGTGGAGTTAATCCAAGCTAAACCTATAGCTGAAGTCCTGAATGCACTTGGGGCTGGGAGAAAGAAAGCAACAGATGTAATTAAACCCCCTAGTGTTGAGCGAAAATGCTTGTGAGATGGGGGGGAGCATGTAAGAAAAGGTAATAATAATAATCTGTATATTAAATCTTTATATAGCGACAATATATTCCACAGCTCTTTACAATACAGAAGGTATAGGTACAAACAAAACTGAACACTACATAATAACAATGCTTTCGACAGATCAGACAAGAGGTGTGTGGGCCCTGCTTGCAAGATCTTACCCTTAAAATCAATGTGAAAATAGGGTTGAGACAAATGACTAAACTTGCTCCCCAGACAATCTTTATCAGATAAAGAAAAAGTGCCTGTTATGTGTACTGAGAAGGGGGGCACTTAGGGATCTCTTTAGGCCTGCCTAAGAACCTGTAATTTAAGGACACGCTTAAAACTCTGTTACCCTATCTGATTTATAGGGTTAAATTTCTAGAAATTTGGGTGCGGGAGTCTTGAAAGCAGGAGTGGGCAGTTTGGATGATGGAGAAATTTAATCTAAAATCTGTAGCGTGTTATTTGGGTGGTAAAAAGGGGAAGAATGTCGGCTTTCTACCAAAAAGAACAAAATCCCCATTGGGTTTTTGGGTTTTTGTCAGTTTTTTTTCTAGTTTCAAATTTTGTAAGGCGAAAAAAGCGGAGCCCACCCCAGTTGCCTGTTTCCTTAGGGGTTTCAAAGGGGAAGGGAAAAAAAAACCCCCAATTTAGGTGAAAGAATTTAATTTTGGGAAAATTTTTCCGCCCTTGGCAATCGGAAAATTTGGGTAAATACTCCCCCAGATCCTAGACCTATAACTTGTTATATTATTACCCCAGAAATGCACCCAAACCCTTTTTGAACTCTTTATGAATTCACCATGAAAAGTTCCGGGCAGAGAGTTCCTAATCTATGCTCTTCAAAAGAATCCCTTTCTTTTTTATTAAAAAAATTTCTTTCCTCAAACGTAAAATGCCCCTTGTTCTAAATAGCCGGGGATAAATAAATCGGGGAGAGATTCTATATTGCCCTTTGATTTTTTTTAAAACATATTTATTAATCCCCCGAAGCCGTTTTTCTTAAACAATAACCCCTAACCTTGCTAATTTTTCGGAATTGCAGTCCCCCCAGTCCTTTATTATTTGGTTTGCCGCCCTTTTTCCTTTCAAGCTCTAAAAATGTCTTTCTGTCATGGTGCCCCAAAATGTAACAATATTCCATGGTGGTCTAACCGGGGACTTTTAATGGAGAATAATTTCCCCTCATGTCATCTATCCCCCTTTTTAATACAACCCCGATCCTATTTCCTTGGGAGCTGCTGTCTGACACTGGGTGTACAAATTAAAATTTACTGTCCACCCGGGTTTTCCCCAAATCCTTCTCCCTGTCACTTTTACCCCCCTTTTTCCCTTTAAAAGTATTCATGTAATGGATTTTTCTCCCATGTGAAACCTTGCATTTACAGGGGTTTAAACCTATCTGCCAAAATTTTCCCCGCCCAGGCCTCCAACTTATCCCAAACCCCTTTTTAAAAACTTTATCCTCTATTGTGTGGTTACTTTACAAAGTTAGTATGTCTGCAAAAAATCGAATTTTTAAATGTGCAATCCATGGAAGATCGTTTAAAGAAAAAAGTTGAAGAGGGTAGGCCCAATACTGACCCTTGTGGTTTTCACCACTGAAAAAGCAATCCAGCAATATGTTGTTGTGTTTTTTTTGCCGGTTTTTTGGATTTCGAGTGCCAAAATTTAATTGAACAGCACAAATCCATCATTTTCAAATCATAATGGGGGATTTTTAGAACATTTCAAAAATTTTTTCAAAATGGAGTACAGTACTCTCGAAAGCTCACTATCAAATATACTCAGTTTGCTTAAAGGGATCGCCTGATTTCTCCACTCTCTACTACTTTCTGTGGCTAAAATGGTAAAATTTACTTTTTTTAATGAAAGGCAACCAGTACAGTGGGGCGACCAGGGTAGAGCTGTCAGTGAAGAAAAATGAGCCTGGCGTAATCCAACAGATTGAAGAGGGGGGAATTTTTTGGAAAAAGAGATGATTTCTAAAAGTTAGAGTGGTCAGGTGAGAATGTTGGTGAAAAGAGTTTTTTTTGCTTTTACAGTAAAAAAAGGACAGTCCCGTAAATGTTTTTGCTGATAAGCGCAAACAAGGAATTGAACATAATGCGTAAAGGACAAACAGGGTCTGGGACAACTTTCTGGGCCATGGAACCCCGTTGTCAAATTTTTATCCTCCAGGCCCGCAGTAAATCTTAAGGGGTAATTCCGTATCAAGACCCTTTATGGCCTTCAATACCAAAAAAGGGGCCCAAGGGGCTTGGTTTCCCTTTTGGGACTGCCAGAGAAGAATGGGAGCCCCCGCCCTTGGGTTTTCAGTAAAAAGGATATGAGGACCTTTTCATTGTATTTTTGGTAGTTACAGAAGTGGTGTTTTTCAAAATAACTGTCCTCCCTTTACGCCCCCTCTTTTGGTCTAGAAATTTTTTTTTTTGTGGATCTCCCAAAATTTTGTCAGAAATAAATACTCCCTTTTAAAAAAGAACCAGAGATAATACAAGGAAAATTTTTACGGAATTGTTCATTTGGGTTTCTTAAATAGATATACGCCCTATAGTGCCCGCAAATTTTTGCCCTCAAAC
>JAODAL010083514.1:0-11229 GCA_025379985.1 Phyllomedusa bahiana
TCTCTATTTTATTATGTTTATAAAAAAATATTTTATAAATTAGACACACACACCAATGTATATTATAAATTTTTTATATAAAATTTTATATATAAATACACATAAACTATGGCTCTTTATATATGCCCCATATATACATGTTTTCTCTCCCTCTCTCTCTCTAATATTTATATATATAAAATTTATAGCAATATTCTAACCAGACACCAATGTATATATATATATTATAAAATTACACACCACACACACCTCTGTATTTTTTATTACTATGTTCCAAAAATTATATAATATAATATATTAAAATCCGATTATTTACTATCTTTCTTTTTTCCCTTGCCTCATGTATGTACTTGTGTGTTTTGTGTATAAAATTTTATAATATATATAATATAATATATATATATATTTTAATATATAATTTTTGTGTGTGTTGTATATATAAAAAAACACACTTCTCTCTCTCTATATATGTTTCTTTACATCTACTTAAAATTTCTCTTATCTATCTATCTATCTATTATCTATTTATCTATCTATCTATCTAATTTTCTATCTATCTATCTTTTCTATCTACCCGAGCCGGGGTTTAAACCCACCTAAATATGTGTATGAAGGCAGCTAGGGAACCAAAACCCCCTCCAAAATTTGGGATGGGGGGTGCCGGTGTTTTTTATGAATTGGACTTGAAAGTTTATGTTCAAAAAATCGCATTATTTTTTAAAATGAAACCCCCGTGTGCTTTGGGCCTATTGGCCCTGTGACACATTATCCTTCCTTCTGCCTCATACTTCCTATGCATTTTTCGCATTATTATTACTCCTGGTTGGAGTTGAATGTTACACTTGAGTCTGGCTTATTTCCTTATTAAATAATGAAGCGATCCTGAGCTCTACATCCACCTTGTAATGTAATCTGGCCCACTATTATTTGCATTTAGCCCCTGTCTGTGTATGTGTGGAGGCACACATCAGATGAGAAGCATGGCACTGGCCTGCTGTGAGGGCTGCACATGTACAATTGATCTTTCCAGTGGTGTCTGGTGTCCTTGTGTCCGGGGAAAAGAAAAATTGGATGCAGTGCTGCAAACACAATCCATCCAGTGTTTTTGTGTCCCCTGGGTTTGTCTCATATGCAGCCTGTTTGCTCACAAGAACATATTGTCAAGCGTCATTACAGGGTATAGATGCTACAGTAAATACAAGTCTGCACAGGGAAACTCCCCACAAGGCCCGGACTATGTACACGTCTATAGTGTCCAAAACTAACATACCTATAGCCAACCAATCAGAAGGAGGAATGAATAAAGTTTTTTTTATAAAAAGTGCAAACTTCGCTTTCTCAAAATTCCAAAAAAATTTCATTTTTTTTTAAAATGAAAGGGTTGGGGTCGCCTCACAGAAGAAACATAGCCTAAAAACCTGACGTTTATTATCGTGCTAAAACAGCATGAAGTCTACAAGGATTATACTATTATTTGTAGAGTTATTATTATTGGGTTAGTATTTTAGTGCTGCATTTAGTTACAGAAGATATTTTAAAATTGTGGCTTTTGATTAATTAGTACCGTTCGTATTACAATGTTTCAGTTCCTGATTTCTTGACTTTGTCCAAAACATTCTCTGTTTGACACCTGAAAGTTTTATGTATTTCACAATTTCAAAAAGTAAGAAATATATGTGCAGGCTACTGTTGTGCATTTAAAAATATATATAAATAAATATTAAGAAAATAAAAATATACCAACATATATACACACACAATTAACCACCACCCACACACAACCACACAAAATATATAAATAAAATATATATATATATTTAAAAAAATTTTAAAAATAGTGGTACGCACACATACCAAAATAAATAAATTTATATATTATTTTTTATATAAATATATAAATAAATATATATATATATTTTTAAAATATAATATTTTTAAGGACGTTGGAGTATATACGTATCTTCACATGTGTGGTGAAGGAGCTTAAGGATTTTTATTTTTTGTCAGCTGAATTAAAGTTAAGCAATTATATAAAACTTTATGTACTTTATTTAGACTGCAGATATTTTACTAAATGGTCAATGGGCCCTTTAAACGATATTAACATTGCAGAGAGTAATATTTCTGAAGGTTCACCTGTTTGGATGACTTTAGAGTTACAAGCTGACAATGGAGACTATTTGGCTTCAAAATACGTTCAGCAGGCCCCATCTGCTGGTGAAAATCTAGGACTGCAGTTCTCATCCGTCCTAGATCCAAACGTATAGGAAAGCTTAATAATAAATGTAGGTTTTCATAAGTTTTTCTATCTAAAAATTTTTTTATCTTTACCTTTATCTTCTATCTATCTACAACTATCTATCTACTATCTATCGCCCCCCCTAATTTTTTTATTTTAATTTTACCTTTTTCATTTTCTATCTATCTTTTCTTTTTTTATCCTTTTTTTTATCTTTTTTTTTTCCTTTATTTTTTATCTATCCTATCTATCTATCTTTTTTTCTTTTTCCTAAAATTTTTATTTTTTTTCCCCTATCTATCTACTTTTATAAATTTTTTTTTTCTTTTTCTACAATCATGAAGGGATTTGATCTTTCTCTACATCTATCTATCTATCTATTATCTTCTATCTATCATCTATCCTATTAAATACAGTACATATGACATGGAGTAGCAATATAAGGCTGGAATCACACATAGTGTTTTGTAGCAGTTTTTATGGCATTTTCCTATGTTAACAGTTTAATGTGTTGGCTTTTAGGAAAAAAAAAATCCTGTAGCCATATGTTACCCTAAAGTCTGTAAAGAAATATGGACAAAACTCTAAATATAATGTAATTCAGTTTTTGTTGTTTTTGTGATGTATTTGGGATCAATAAAAAAAATTTTCAAACTGCACTTGATTTTGATTTTTTTTCTGCCATTTTGCCAATGCTTTTTTTTGTACTGGGAGAGCCAAGAAAAAACCAATGTTCAAATTGAAAAAACAAAAACAAAAAAAGCTGCTAAACATGAAAAATGTTTCAAATCTCTTGATTTTTTCCCCAAAAATGTTTAAATATACTAACAAAAATCCATGCACTTGTACGTGTGAATAATATAAGGCTCTACTCAGATGATTAAAGGTTCTCATACCTTTTCTCTGATGCATATAAATTATGTCGCTTTTATTACCTGCCATGTATATCTAATATCATCACACAAGAGGTGGAGTCATTCTTGGTTACTAAACCAGATAATACAGACACATTTGCTTTCCCTGTACTGACATATGTAATCAGAGTGTGTTCAGTGCATTTTGTGCCTTGTTAACACTTGCATTTCTCTTTTAGAGTAGTTTCAGACACAGATTGTTTTTGGAAAAATGCTGTATTTTTTCATTTCATATTTGGAGCCAAAGCCAGGAGTGGATTCAGAAGGAATGACAAATACAAAGGAAAGATTTGCACTTCTCCTTACTGGATCCACTTCTGGCTTAGTCTAAAAAACTTCTATGAAAAACTGCAATGATGTTTTTTTCCCCCCAAGAAAAGCTGTGAAAGCTTTCCTTGGAAAAACCAAGGTTGGTTGGCTATTGTTAAACATGTATACTATATTTTTGCTGCATTTTTCAGTCATTTTTAACAAATTTTTTTCCAAATAACTGCAGTAGCCAAAGATTAGTTGGATTAAATAGGGAACTATGAGCCACATGCTACATTTTTTCTTTGTGGAATTTGTATGCATTTTGGGTGCTTTTTTGATCATTGAAATATTTTTTTTCAATTGCAACATGCTCTAGGTATTTTTTTTTTCAGGTAGTCTGTGTTTTCTCCACAGACCTTCATTGTTTTCTTTCTGTTGAAAACAACACTTGTAAATGTGCATTGTTTTTTCACGTTAAAAATCATGTGATTCAAAGAGGAATAATTAAACCAGAGGATCTATATATCACATAATATGTGATGAGGAAAACACACCAGAAAAAAAACACACCAGAAAATTCTTGTACCAAAATACTTTGAGGTACATATGCTATGGTAACTGTACCACAATTCTGCTACAATTTATGCCAAAATACTGGCTTTCATGCTTTACACCACTTTTATTATTTGCGTAAAACAGTTTTTAGACACTTCTGCGCCACATCCGACAAAAGGGCAGTGCCTTCATAAAATGGGTGTGAATTTAATGGAAAGGAGGTATGGCTTAACATTCGGCATTATGTGCTAAAAATAAGCCAAGATTTCACCTCAATTATTGGTGCACACTAAGCTAAGTAACAGATGGTTATGTATGCAAAAATGTATACATCATTTTGTTTCAGATGGCTATAATATGGCTACATGGTTACATTGTATTGTCAGTATTACATCCACAAGGACATGACCGCGGTGTTTCTTTGAACCAAACCTACAGGTGATCTAGGTTTGGTTTAGTATAAAAATGACTCTGGTCCTTCATGTGTAATTAAGGGCCACATGTGTGAAAACTGTTGAGGTCTAAAACTCACTTTGTTGTCCATAGCAACCATTCAGAGGACCCCTCTCATTTTTCCAGAGCACTATATGAAATGAGAGGGGCGCTCTGATTGGCTACTATGCTCAACAAAGTGAATTTTAGACCTATACATGTGGCCCTAAATGTTAAAATTAGGTCCAATTGCAGCAGTCTGAGACTAGCCATATATAATACATAATGACATACATAATGGAGCAGATACTGGGCTGTGCCCCTCATCTGTGTGGCTTTTGCTGCGGCGGTGGCCGCCATGCAGTGCTGCCCCCATTAAGTGTAGGGACCCACTTTATAGAGGTTGCCGTGAAGTGGCAAGTGGGCTTATACGTTTTGATCAAAAAGTATACTAAGAACCTCCTGTTCATTTTTGTAAAGTTTTGCTGCGAAGCATTAGATCAACGTATAGTGTGAGGATATGCGGTCCGTGTCTCTCCCCTCCAGATTTAATTTTTTTAAGCCTTTTTAATGCTGAAAATCCTTTTAGGAGTCAATGGAGAGCTTCAAAATCTTGTCCAAAACCTCTGTGTGGTTGATGCAGTTTTTGGTACATTTTTGACGCTTTTTTTGGCGTGTTTTTCGGCACGGTTTTTGCCTTGGCTATTAATTTGTATAAATGTTTCAGAAAGAAAACAGTGTTGGAAAACCTCGTTGAAAACCTGATCAAATCCTTGTCTGAAAAGTGCTGCATTGAGGCACTTTTCAGACTGGGTTCTGACACTGACTTGGGACGATATGTGTACATATATATTATTGGTAACCATAATCTAAAAGGCATCTACTTTAGGACAGGGATACAAAGTACATAAATATTGCATTATATCTTTTCATGGGACAACGCTGAAGTTGTAACACTTTGATACAATGTAAAGTAGTCAGTGTACAACTTGAATAACTCAAAATAACTCAACGCACAGTCATCAATGTATGACAGCAAAAGTTAGTACACACCTGAGTGAAAATGGACAAATTGTGACCAAAGTGTCAATATTTTGTGTGGTCGCCATTATTTTCTAGCACTGCCTTAACTCTATTGGGCATGGAGTTCACTAGAGCTTCACAGGTTGCAGCCACTGGAATCCTCTTCCATCCTCCATGACGACATCACAGAGCTGGTGGATAGTAGATACCTTGTGCCACTCCACCTTCCATTTTAGAGTGGTCAACACCAAACTTAACATACTTGCTGCCATTCACACTTGAGACCTTGTAATGCTAACAAGTGACATTGTGGAGGGAAAATGGCAAATTAGGCAATATGTATGAAAACTGTCTAGGTCTAAAACTCACTTTGTTGCCCATAGCAACCAATCAGAGCGCCCCTTTCATCTCATATAGTGCTCTGGAAAAATGAGAGGGGCGCTCTGATTGGTTGTTATAGGCAACAAAGTGAGTTTTAGACCTAGACAGTTTTCATACATATGGCCTAATGTGTCCATTTTCACTTGGGGTGCACTCACTTTTGTTGCCAGCAGTTTAGACAGTGATGGCTGTGTGGTGAGTTATATTGAGAAAACACCAAATTTTTACAACCTGGCATTGTTCAGTAACATGCACTCTACTACTTTGTTGATAGAAAATTAGATAATGAAAATAAAATATGAAAAAGTGTACTATTCAAATGCTTTCTAATAGTTAGACTTTAAGTATGTTAATATAAAATATTAAATAGATAATGACAAAGACAAAAAAACATGTTGATAATCTATTAAAGAAAAACAGCAATCACAATGGTCATTTAGTGGTTGTTCAAAGGTTGAAGAGTACTAATTTTTATAAAACCTCTGTTTTAATATTACCCCATATTAGTAGCTGCAATAAGCAGTTGTTATGTGCTGTAGGGTTCTGTGATGTTCTATGTTCTGCTTAGTAGATCCAGTTATTGTTGCTTTCATATGGATGATAAAATGTGGTTGCATTATGGTTCTTTAAAATCTGCTTTATATGATCTTGCTAAATGAAGCAGTAACCAGGGTAGGAAGGTATACACTACCACAGCTGTAATCTAAGTCAATATTTGTTATGTTGTTGTCGCATGGCTTGACCTGCCTGATTTAAAATGAATATGTATTACACACATGCTAGTATTACACCTGGTTAAACTGAATGATCCTATAGATCAGTGTCGGACTGGGGGGTCTGGGGCCCACAGGGGAATTGATCTTGGGGGGGCCCACCCTACTGTACATGAAAATATTACCGGCCTCTTGGACATAAACGCGACCATTTTACCACATAATGCAGTGTGCAAAACAGAAGTGTATTGTGTAGTACAATAGCAAGTGAGTCACACATTTGTCAGTCTAACATATCATAGACACAGGGCTAAGTAGCTCCATCCATATCTCCCTCCACCCACATACAATATCCCCCTCCACTAGCCCACATACAATATCCCCCGCCACCCGCATACAATATCCCCCTCCCATAGCCCACATACAATATCCCCCCCCCATACCCACATCAATTCCCCCAAAACCCCCCCTTCCCCCCCCCCACATACAATACCTCCTCCAATAGCCCACATACAATACCCCACCCCCCCACAAAAATATCCCCCTCCACCCACATACAAATTATCCCCCCCCCACCCCACATACAATATCCCCCTACCATAGCCCACATACAATATCCCCCTCCAATAGCCCACATACATATCCCCTCCCACCCGCATATAATATCCCCCCTCCAATACCCCCATTCAAAACCCCCTCCGCCCACATACAATATCCCCCCCAATAGCCCCCATACAAAACCCCCTCCCCCCACATCAATACCCCCCCCCAAAAGCCCCATACAATACCCCCTCGCCCACATACAATATCCCCCTCCGCCACATACAAATTCCCCCCTCCCCCCACATACAATATCCCCTCCGCCCACAAAAAAATTCCCCCTCCGCCCACATACATTTTCCCCCTCCCCACAACAATTTTTTTCCCCCTCCACCCACATACAATTTCCCCCGCCCCACCCACAACAAAATTCCCCCCCCACCCAATACAATTTCCCCCCCCCCCTTCCCCCCCCACCATACAATTTCCCCCCCCACCCACATAAAATTTCCCCCTCCCCCCATCAAAACCCCTCCGCCCACATACAATACCCCTCCGCCCCAACAAAATCCCCCTCCACCCACAATCAAAATCCCCCCCCACCCACAACAATATCCCCCCCCATCCACATAAATATCCCCCTCCCCCACATACAATATCCTCCTCCACCCCCCATAAATATCCCCCTCCACCCAATACAATAAAACCCCCCCCCACCCCCTACAAATCCCCCCCCAAACCCCCATACAATTCCCCTCCCCCCACATACAATATCCCCCTCCATCCACATACAAATCCCCCTCCACCCCAATCAATTTCCTCCTCCACCCACATACAAAACCCCCCCCCCTCAAAAACCCCTACCCCCAAAACAATACCCCCCACCCCATACAATACCCCCTCCACCCAAATACAAAAACCCCCCCCCACCCACATACAATACCCCCTCCACCCACAAACAATATCCCCCTCCATCCCATACAATATGCCCCCCCACCCCCAAACAAATCCCCCTCCACCCACATACAATATCCCCCCCAAAGTTTTTTCCCTTGGCCGCCCCCCAATTTTAAAAAAAAAAACCCGGGGCCCCCCAAGGGGCGGGCCCCCCACCACAACGGGGGGTTTTAAGTAAACCTCCCAGTTAGGGGAAACAAAGGGGCCCCAGTTAAAACCAAAAATTAATAAGCAACCCTTAGGTTTGTGGTACCCCAGTTAGGGACTTTTTTTAGTTTTTTCCCCTTTTTTAACCTTCCAACCCCCTAAGGGGCCCCCATTTGGAAATAAAAAAACAGCCCATTTAAAACTCCTTTAATTTAGTAAAAAACCCCGGGGGGGAGGGTCCCATCTTAAAGGTAGGATCCAAGGGGGGAGGGGGGGAAGGGGCCCCCCTGGGTAAATTTAAAAAATAGTTTGGCCCTTTTTTTTTAGGTAGGAAACCCCGGATAGGGGGCCCCCTTAAAGCCCCAAAGGAGTTAAGGTGGTAAAGGGCCCCCCCTTTGGTGGGGGCCCCCCTTTTGGTTAAATCAGCCCCCTTAAAAAGCAGGCCCCGTTTTTGTTCGTTAGGGGGGCCCCTTATTTATTGAGGCCCCTTTTAAGGTCCCAAAAGGGCCCCCTTTTTTAAGCCGGGCCCCTTTTTGGTTTGTTCAGGGGGCCCCTTTTATTACCAAAAGGGGCCCCCCTTTTAAATTAAAGGCAGGGGGCCTTTGGTTTATGTAAGGGGGCCCCCCGTTTAGGAGTCAGGGGCCCCCTTGTTTGTCATCCCCCACGGCCGGGGCCCTTGTTTTTCAGGGGCCCCTTTAAAAAGTCACCCCGACCGGGGCCCCCTTTTTAGGGCCCCCTTTGTTAGTCAGGGGCCCCCCCCTTTTTGTAGCCAGGGCCCCCC
The DNA here is from genome assembly GCA_025379985.1 of Phyllomedusa bahiana. Taxonomy (NCBI): domain Eukaryota; kingdom Metazoa; phylum Chordata; class Amphibia; order Anura; family Hylidae; genus Phyllomedusa; species Phyllomedusa bahiana. The sequence goes on from JAODAL010083514.1 coordinate 8,935, forward strand.
TTTTAATTGCCAGGGCCCCCCTTTTTTGTACCCGGGCCCCCCCTTTGTACCCGGGCCCCCTTAGTAGCCCCGGCCCCCTTAACAGGCCCCCTAATACACGGCCCCCTTTAGAAGGGCCCCCCAAATTGCCCCCCTTTAGAGCCGGGCCCCCATAGTTTTGCCCGGCCCCCCCCTTTTTGAACCCCCAAAAAAGGGCCCCCTTTAAAAAGCCAGGGCCCCCTTTAGAAAACCGGGGCCCCCCCTTTTGAGTAGCCAGGGCCCCCTTTTAAATAGCCAGGGCCCCCTTTAGAAAAGCCAGGGCCCCCTAAGATACCAGGGCCCCCTTTAGAAAACCAGGCCCCCTTTAGAGTAGCCAGGGGGTGGGGGGCCCCCCCCGGGGAGCCAGGCCCCCTTTAGAGTAGCCCCGGGCCCCCTTTACATCCCGGGCCCCCCTTTAGAGAGCCAGGGGGGCCCCCCCTTTTTAATAAAATAAAGGGCCCCCAGGGCCCCCCCTTTAGAGTAGTCAGGGGGAGGGCCCCCCTTTTAAAAGGTAGCCAGGGGCCCCCCCCTTTGGGAGCGGGCCCCCCTTTTGGTAGCCAGGGGCCCCAAAGGGTTGTCCAGGGGAGGGCCCCCCTTTAGAGGGAGCCAAGGCCCCCCTTTAGGTAGCCCAAAGGCCCCCTTCAGTGCCAGGGCCCCCCTTTAGGGTACCAGGGCCCCCCTTCAAGTCCGGGCCCCCCTTCAGAGTAGTCAGGGCCCCTTTGGGAGGGGGCCCCCGGGCCCCCCTTTTTTATTTTTGTTCCAGGGCCCCCCTTTAGTTAGCCCGGGCCCCCCTTTAGAAAACCAAGGGCCCCTTTGAAAACCAGGGCCCCCCCTTTTCAAGCCAGGGCCCCCTTAAGTACCAGGGCCCCCATAGTTTACTCAGGCCCCCCTTTAAGTAGTCAGGGCCCCCTTTATGTATCAGGGCCCCTCTTTATTAGTCGGGCCCCCTTATTTACCAGGGCCCCTTTAGAAAAAGCCCCCCCCCGGGCCCCCTTTACATAGCCAAACCCCCTTAGGGAGCCGGGCCCCCCATAGTTAGTCAGGGCCCCCCTTTATTAGCAGGGGGCCCTCTTTAGTATCAGGCCCCCTTAGTTAGCCCGGGCCCCCCCTTTTATTAGCCAGGGCCCCCCTTTATTAGCCAGGGCCCCCCCTTTTTAAAAAAGCCAGGCCCCCCTTTACAGTAGCCAGGGCCCTCTTTAAGAAGCCGGGCCCCCCTTTAGAGTAGCCGGGCCCCCCCTGTAGAGAAGCCCGGGCCCCCCTTTTAGAGTATCAGGCCCCCTTTAGCGTACCAGGGGCCCCTTAGAGTACAGGGCCCCCCTTTATGCGTAGTCCCGGGGCCCCCCTTTAGCGAGTCAGGGGGGCCCCCTTTAGGGTAGTCAGGGGCCCCCTTCAGTAGCCGGGGCCCCTTTTAGTCAGGGCCCTTGTAAGTAATTTAAAAAAAAAAAAAAAAAAACAAACCAGCCACTTACCGGCTCCTTTCCCGGCCGCTCCGACTGCCGCCGGCCCCTTCCGTCCTGCATAGGCGGCGGGTGATTGACGTCAAGCGCCCCTATCGCAGTAGGGCCGGCGCCCTAGGGCCTTCAGCCGCCGGCAGACAGCGGGGCGCAGTGCTAGTGGGGCTGTGCTCCGCGACACCGCGCACCCCCGGGGGGTCGGGGGCATTATCCCCACTCCCGGGGGGGTCTCTGGGGGCCTCGGGCGCAGGGCCCGGGGGTCCAGGGACCGTGCGCGGCGGCCCCGGGGACAGCGGCACTGCCCCTCCGGGGCCCGCAGCGGCCGGGGGGGGCCCCCCCGGGGGATTCCCCGGCCCTCGGGGGCCCCCAGTCCCAGCCTGCTATAATTCTTATCATGTTTTCTGATGCGGTCATTTGTTACAGTTCCCCCGGTATCGACAAAAACTGTCCAAATCAAATGTTTTTGCTGATGCATGATCACAGTTTTTTTCAGTTTTGTACAAAAACGGGCGGTTCTATTTTTCCCATTGCCCCTACGGTTTTTGATGGGGAAAACCCACAGCAAAAATAAAAAAAGGGACATATTATACAACAGCTTAAATGGGTTTGTGCAGACTACAGGGCGTTTTTTTTTTATTAAATCTATTGGGGGGTGCCTGAAAATCATATTTTCAGCAATTTTGGAATCCCTTAAAAACTGCCAAAAAAAGAAATTTCTTTCTATGCCGTGTAGACAAAGCCTAATTTAAAAGGCATAAAAAAATCAGCAAGGGGATTGAAGATAAACGGGTGGTCTTTTCCATGACAATGTCCCAGCAAAACC
>JAODAL010083515.1:0-11229 GCA_025379985.1 Phyllomedusa bahiana
CTTGGGCAAGCCCGGGAGTGATGCATGGGTTTATTACCCCCTCCACCCGTTTATTCCACATAAAACAGTGAGACATTCCCCCCTAGCTTAAGTTTGAAAGGGTTTAAGAGGAACAAGTTTTTGTTTTAGGGGGACTGTCAGGTGGGAATTTTATTGAAACCCTTAGAACTCTGTTTTTACTTTTCTATCCAGATTTTATTGAAATGTCTATTACTGTGCATGAAATTTTTTCTATACCTATTTTTCCCCTTGACCAGTTTAAATCAGTATTATGGCTTGAAATGCATTTCTGCAAGAAAATTACCTCCCGGGTATACCCCTTTTTGGGTGATATGAGACATTTTTAAAAAAGGATTCACTTAGACTAAACAAAAAATAGTAAACGAAACAGACTAAAGACCAGAAATTTATTTGGCATTTTTTTTGGACCCAGCATCCGGGGCAAAACGGACCCGGGAAATTTTCAAAAAGGGGAGGGCAGTTTAACATTGCAAGCTTGCAGAAAAAATATTTACCAATAAAGAATTGTGACTTCTTATTAACTCGCCCTAAATGTTAAATTTTTCCAATGATCGGGTTTTACTGTTTGACAAATGTTTGTATCAAGGGGGATATAAAAGACCGTACTCCCCGTATTAAACAAGTTTTTTTATTTCCAACCCAGATGGATAATATTACTTGGGGGCCCGTTTGCGAAATAGATATATATTTTTATTAATTTGGGGTAGCCAAATTGGGTGGGGTTTATTTCATTCACAAGGGCCTTATTATTATCTGCTTTATAATTTACTAGTATGGGGTCGGATAACCTAAGGGAGACCCCAAGGGTGAACATGGCGATGGAAGGGGGCAAAAAACAAGAGACATGTACAAACGAAGTGAAGGTCAAGGCCGGTTTGGGCCCCCTTTGCACAACAATCTTTCTGCAATGAAATAAGGGACAAACCTTCCACCCCCCCCTGTTTACCACGTCCCTCTCACCCCATACAAAACACTGCCCCCATAGTCCCAACAAAACCCCCCCCACCAGCCAATACAAAATTACTGCCCCCCCCCCAGCCCCCTCAAATCCCCCTGCCCCCCCCCACCAGCTCCCTACAAAAATATGCCCCCCCCCCACCAAACCTTAAAACCTCACCCCCAGCCCCCCCACAATATCCTCCCCCAACCCCATACAATATCCCCCCCACCCCAACATAAAAATCCCCTCCCTCAGCCCCAAACAATCCAACCCCCCCAGCCCCCAAAAAATATACCCCCACCGCCCCCCTACAAATCCCCTACCCCCACCGCCACTACATATCCATGCAGCCCCCTGAGCCCCCCTACAAAACCCCTGCCCCACAGCCCCCATACAATATCCACTGCAGCCCCACCAGCCCCCTTACAATATCCACCACCCACCAGCCACATACAATATCCACTACAGCCCCCATCAACCCCATACAATATACACTGCAGCCCCACAGTCCCCATACAATATACACTGCAGCCCCAGCAGCCCCCAATACAATATCCACTGCAGCCTCAGAAGCCCCCATACAATATCCAATGCAGCCCCACCAATCCCCCTAAATTCCCCCCCCCACCAGTCCCATCAATACCACCCCCACCCCGATACAACACCACTGCCCACCAGCCCCCCCTAAATATCCACTGCCCCCACGTCCCCATAGAATATCCACTGCAGCCCCCCTAGTCCACCTAGAATCCCCATGCAGCCCCCCCAGCCCCCCAAAAATACCATGCGCCACCCGCCCCATACAATGTCCCTGCAGCCTCACAACCCCCCTACAAAAATCCACCCCACCAGCCCCCATAAAAATTCCCCCCCCCCCAGCCCAAAAAAATATCCCCCACCACCCACATACAATATCACCCCCATCAGAATACAATATCCAACCCCACCAGCCCCCATACAATATCCAAACCCCCCCAGCCCCATAATATCCAACCCCCACCACCCCCCTACAAATCCACTGCAGCCCCAAAACCCTTACAATATCCCCCACCCACCCCCCTAAATATCCCCTGGGCCCCCAGCCAATAAAATTCCCTGCGCCCCCCCAAGTCCATACAATATCCCCTGCAGCTCCCCCCTGCCCATAAAATACCCCCCCCACAATCACCCAAAAAAATCCACCCCCCAAAAAAGCCAAATACTAATCCATCCCCCACAGCCCCGATACAATATCCCCTGCCCCCCCACCCCTACAATATCCACTGCCCCCCAGCCCCCATAAAAAACACTGCCCCAAGCCCAACAATATCACTGCGCCCACCAGTCCCCATACAAAATCCCCACCCCCCCCCTGCCCCCTACATGTCCCCCTGCCCCCCCCCAAAACCCCAAAAATATCCACTGCCACTACCCGGCCCCCCTACAATTTTCCACTGCCCCCACCAGCCCCCCTACAATATCCACGGCCCCCCCCAGCCCCATCAATATCACTGCACCCCACCAGCCCCCCGACAATATCCACTGCAGCCCCCCCCGCCCCATACAATATCCCCTGCCCCCACAGCCCCCATACAATTTCCATCCCCCCCAAAAGCCCCCCTAAAAATTTCCCTGAGCCCTTTAGACCCCTCAAAAACCCTGCAGCACATACAATATCCCCTGCCCCACCGCCCCATACAATATACACTGCAGCCCCCCCCGCCCCATCAATATCCCCCCGCCCCCACCAGCCCCAACATACATGCAGCCCCCCCAAATCGCATACAATATCCATGCAGTGACACCCCCTTCAATATCATGCCCCCCCCCAAAAACCCCCCTGCAAAATGCACTAACCCCCCAGCTCCCATACAAAATTTCCCCCTGCAGCCCCACCAGCCCTAAATATTCCTCGCCCCACCAGCCCCCCTCAATATCCACCCCCACCAACCCCCATACAAAATACACCCCCCCCACCCCACATACTATCCCCTCGCCCCCCCGCCCCTCAAACCCCTGCACCCCACCCCCAACCCCCATACAATATCCACTGAAGCCCCGCCAACCCATATACAATATCCACTGCCCCCCCCAGCCCCCATAACATATCCCCTGGCCCTTCCGCCCCCTCAATTCCACGAGCCCACCCCCCAAAAACAATATCCCCTGCAGCCCCACCGCCCCCATACAATAATGCGCCCCCCCAGCCCCCATAAATATCCTGCCCCCCCGCCCCCATACAAATCCCCTGCCCCCAGCCCCCCAATACCCCTGCCCCCCCAGCCCCCCAAATATCCCCGCCCCCCCAGCCCCCAACAAATCCCCTGCCCTCCTTCCCCCATACAATATCCATTGCCCCCACCAGCCCCCCAACAAATCCACAGACCCCCAAACCCCATACAATATCCACTGCCCCACACCCCCCTAAAAACATGCAGCCCCACCCCCCCCATAAATATCCCCTGCCCCACCAGACCTTAATGTAGTCCCCAGGAAAAACTGTTTCTGTATTGTCATTAAAAATCTTATATTGTGAAAAAAACAATCCCTGAAAATATACAAATCCCTGAGCCCCCCAAGCCCCCCCAAATTCCCTGCACCAAAAACCGCTCCATAAAATTCCCCTGGCCCAAAGCCCATACAAAATCCAGCAGCCCCCCACCCCATCAAATCCCCGCAGCCCAAACCCGCTGCCATACAATATCCACTCAGCCCCCCCAACCCCCCCCACAATATCCCCGCACCCCACCACCCCCAAAATATCCACTGCGCCCACCCCAATACAATATCCCCCTGCCCCCCCCCAAACACCTTACAATACCTACCATGCGCGTACAGTCCCCCCTTTAATATGCACTGCCCCCAAAACCCCCTCAAAATGCACTGCAGCCCCCCCGCCCCCATACAATATCCATGGGGTCCCCCACCCCATACAATTCCCTGCCCCACCACCCCCCCTACATATTCACTGAGCCCACCAGCCCCCCTTTCTATCCAAACACCCCAACCCCCTACATATCCACTCGCCCCCCCCCCCCATAAAAACCAAGCCCCCTACCCCACCCCTATCCCCCCCCGCGCCCCACAGCCCCCTACAATATCCACTCCCCCCCCCCCCACCCCCCCAAAATCCACTGCACCCCCAGCCCCATACAAATCCACTGCCCCCCACCAGCCCCCAACTACCATGCCCCCCACCCCCCAACAATATCCCCTGCCCCAAAAGCCCCCCAAAATACCCCCCCCCACCGCCCCCATACAAATCATCCCCCTTTAGACCCATACAAATCCATGCCCCCCCCCCCCCCCATAAAAATCCCTACCCCACCCCAAACCCCCCACAAAATCCATGCCCCACAGCCCCCCTACAAAAACCCCCGAGCCCCACCCCCATACAAATCCCCCTGCCCCCCCCAGCAATTAATGTAGTACCCCAGGAAAAAATTTTTTCTGTATTTTTTTAAAAATTCTTTTATTGTGAATATACAATCCCTGAAGCTCATACAAAAATGCAGCCCCCCACCCCATACAAATCCACTGCAGCCAAACCAGCCCCCATCAATACCCCTGGGGCCCCACAAGCCCCCATAAATATCCACGCAGCTCCACCCGCCCCTACAATACCACTGCAGCCCCCAGCCCCTACAATATACTGCAGCCCCCCCAGTGCCATACAATATCACTGGGAGCCCCACCCCAAACCCCCTACAATATCCCCCTGCAGCCCACCACTCAATAAATACCATGCCCCCCCCCAACACCTAAAATAATCCCCTGCAGTGTAATCCCCCCCTTAATATGCCTTTCCCCCCCAAACCCCATGCAAAACATGCAGCCCCCCCCCCCCCAACAAAAATCCTGGCGTACACCCCCCCATACAAAACCCCTGCCCCCCCAGCCCCCATACAAAATTCACTGCAGCCCACCAGCCCCCTTACAATTCCAAAGCGCCCCCGACCCCATACAAAAATCCCCTCAGCCCCACCGCCCCCAAAAAAAATACCCCTGCCCCCCTACCCCAGCCCTATACAATATCCACTGCAGCCCCCCCAGCCCCCATACAATATCCCCTGCCCCCCCCCCGGCCCCCGAAAATATCCCCTGCAGCCCACCGCTCCCATCAATATTACGCACCCCCCCACCCCCTAAATATCCACTGCAGCCCAAAACCCGCCCCCTAAAAATACTGCAGCCCCCCGTCCTGCCATACCCCTGCGCCCTCAAGCCCCCCTAAAATATTCACTGCAGCCCACCCCCCATACAAATTCCAAGCCCCCCAGCCCCCACAATACCCAATGCAGCCCCCAGCCCCACACATTTCCCCTGCAGCCCCCCACCCCCCCACAATATCCCCCCCAGCCCCTTCAGCCCCTACATATCCCCTGCACCCCCCCGCCCCAACCAAAATCTACTGCCCCCCCCAGCTACATACAATATCCACTGCACCTCACCCCCCCTACAATATCCACTGCCCCCCCAACCCAACAATATCCACTGGTCCCCAGCCCCCCAACATTTCCCCCCCCCCAGCCCCATACAATTCCCCTGCACCCCCCGCACCCCTACATATCCCTCAGCCCCACCCCCAAACAATATCCACTAGTCCCCCCCAGCCCTATACAAAATACTGCCCCCCCCACCCCCTACAAATTCCGAGCCCCCCCAGCCCCCTCAATATCCCCCACACAGCCCCCCTACAATATCCAGCCCCACCCGCCCACATACAATATCCACTGCCCCCACCACCCATACAATATCCACTGCAGCCCCACCAGCACCCATACAATATCCACTGCCCCCCTTCAGACACCATACAATATCCACTGCCCCCCACCAGCACCCTGTAATGTAGTACCCTAGGAAAAACTGTATTCTGTATTGTCATTAAAACATCTCTTATATTGTGAATATACAATCCCTGAAGCTCGCAGACCTTCACCCACCCCCCTTTACAAATGGAATTTGTAACATAGGTCCGTGAAACATGACACCCGTCTCTTTAGACAATTATATTACCTACTAGTTTGTATAACTTGGTCGCCATCTTCCAAGCTGCCATTTATTGCATTTTATAACCAGTCCTGTATATGCACGTGTCATCAATACTTGATGGAAGGCCAACACCATATCAGCCCAGATGTGGCTATGACCGCCCCAAAAGCATAAAAGATTATCCACGAAAAGTTCATAGTTCATTGAGCTGTCAACGCAGAAGCACAGCCTGTGATTGCCATCTTGTGGGATAGTAAGCAACAAACCTCATTAATCATCAAGGGTCCGCCACCTCATTATATCTTCACCAGTGAAGTGCAGCATAATTATGAGGGAGGTGGGTGGGGAAACGAGATTGAGATTTGGGACTATAAAACACATTGCCAATCTCAGCTCCTTGTACATAGCTTGGGGTTCAATTTCTGATTGAGCTGTGTCCCATCTTCATTCATTTTCCCCCCGGGATTTGGAAGCAGACGCATTGTAAGTGTAAAGTCTTTCTAAGTTTCTCCCTTTTATTTTATAACTGTTGCTACGTATGTCATAGTCACTTTTATTGCATTTTTTCTATGTAAGCACTGTACCTTTTTTTAGTATTAAAGTATTACAAAATTAAATACGTTAGTTCTTGTCGCTGTACGAATCCATAACTTTGAAGAGATGTTTTTAACCCTGTAGCTGACGAGGAGCAGTGAGGTAACCCGTTAACTGTCTTTAAGTGTTTTTAAGTATATTTTTGGGATCAGGGTCCTTCGTCTCTGATCTCCTTTTCTTTTGATTATTGAAGGAAGGTGGTGGCAACGGATAATTTTGGGGTGCTGGAACTGTCTTGGGGTGTGATTTATGCTTGATTCGCTACCTGAGTGAGAGGTGCGTGCAAGTGGAAATAAATCGACTCCATTAAAGTGGCCCCCAGTCATGTGCTGGTGAGTGGGTACGTGACAAATTGGATATTTTTCCTTTTTTACAGCATTCGTGCTTTGTTTATTCCCTACACTAAAGGACTGGCTGTATCTTTGTGAAGATTACACCAGTCTTACAAGAACTAACACAGTGCTTACTTGCCATGCGTGCAATCAATTCCCCCTTCCCTGTTTTTTGGCAAGAGGTGCTGTGTGAGATGGAAGCCGTATACAAGAGACAGAGCAAGGAAGCTCTCATCACCCTCTGCGAGCAGAGAGGTATCGACCCAACAGACAAGAAAATATTCTGCTGGTTCGTGAGCTCATGCAGCAGGATTTAGAGCACCTGGACACAGCTTCTGAGAATGGAACCGACACCGCACAGGAGGTCCACCTGACAGAATTTGCACACACAGCGGCAGTTCTCAGGGAGGCAAAGGACTCCACTCTGGGAATGGCTTTACAGCAGCTAGGTGCTTGTGACCCTAATTTGGGCCTACAACTTATCCTAAAATACCACCAGGTAGACAGAGAGGCCGCAGAATGCCAGGCGGTGAGAGAGGCCGCAGAACGCCAGGCAGAGAGGGAACTCAATTTGCAGCTGGCACGACTTGAAAGGGGTGAGGCTTCACCACAGCCTCATGCCCAGGATACAAACCCCTTGAAACCCTGGCTAAAAAACTTTCCAGTGATGGAAAAGAATGGGGACTTAGACGTTTTCCAAAGAGGGTTTGAAAAAACCTGCAGACCAGGGGCGTCGCTAGGCAGGTTTATTCGGGGCACAAGCCCCGAACAAAGCTGCCTGTGCCCTGAGTCTCAGACCGCCGGCTGCGGGCCTGCAACACCGACGTTCTATTAGCTGTGTGTCCGTGCTCTTTTACGCACTCACAGCTCAGGATGGTTGCTGTTTCAGGGAGGGAGGGAGGCGACTGCAGGAAGATGACGGGGCTGAGGAGGGAGGGGGGGCGCCGGCTGCTCACAACTGCCAAGGCAGGAAGATCCGGAGCACAGCCAGTGTGCGGCAGTGTGAGGCTCCGCCCCTGCTGTGATCTTGCTCCGGAGCATCTCCGCAGCTGCAATGTCCTGCCCTGTCTATGGCTTCAGCAGCTCCCACAGGTCCCCCTCCTGGGGGTCTCCATGAGTGGGAGCCCCTGCAGAGACCAGACTTACGTATGTAATAAGGGAAAAGCAATATCTTCATGAATTAAACTTACTGAGTGTGTTTTTGGAGGTTGTGTCTGTTGTTTTGAGGGTTGTGTGTCCCGAGTGTGTGTGTGTGGGGTGTGTGTGGTGTGTGTGTGTGTGTGTGTAGTGGTGGTTCTGAGGGTTAGTGTGTGGTTTTTGTGTCTGTGTGTTTCGAGTGTTGTGTGTTTAGTGTGGGTGTGGTGTGGTGTGGTTTTGGTGTTTCTGAGTGTGGTGGTCTGAGTGTGTGAGTGTGTGTCTGAGTGTTGGTGGTGGTCTGAGTTGTGTGTGAGTGTGTGTGCTGAGTGTGTGTGTGTGTGTTGAGTGTCTGAGTTGTGTGTGTTTGGGGTCTGAGTGTCCCCGAGTTGTGTTGTTTTTTGAGTTCTGAGTGTGTGTGTGTGGTGTTGAGTTGTGAGTATGTTGAGTGTGTGTGTGTGTGTTGATTGGGGTGTGTGGGTCTGAGTGGTTGTCTGAGTGTGTTTTTGTGGTTGAGTTTTGTGTGTGTGTCTGGTGTGGTGTGAGTGTGCGTGTTTGTTTGTGCTGGTGTGTGTGTGGTGGTCTGGTGGGTGTGTGAGTGTGTGTGTGAGGGGTTTGGTGTGTGTGTCTGAGTGTTGTTCTGGTGTGTTGTCTGAATGGTGGTCTGTGTGTGTGTGAGTGTGTTTGTGTGTTGTGGTGTGAGTGTGGGAGTGTGTCTGAGGTTTTTTGGTGTGTTGAGTGTTGGGGGTTGTCTGTGTGTTGTCGAGTGTGTGTGTGTCTGAGTGTGTTTGTCTGAGTGTGTGTGTATGTGAGTGTGTGTTCTAAAGGGGTGTGTCTGAGGTTGTGTGTTTTTGGTGTTGGTGTGTGTCGAGTGTGTGTGTGGTGTGCGTGTCTGAGGTGGGGGCGTGTCTGAGTGTGTGGAGTGTGCTGGTGGTTGGAGTGGCTGATGTGTGTTTGAGTGTGTGTGTCTGAAGTGTGTGTTGTGTTGTGTGATGTGTTGGTGGTGTTGTGTGTGTGTGTGATGTGTGGTGGTGTCTGATGTGTGTGATGTGTCTGAGGTGTGTGTTTGTGTGGAGTGGTGGTTGAGTTTTGGGTGTTCTGATGTGGTGTGTGTGATGTTTGTTGGGCTGAGTGTGTGTTTGAGTGTGTTGTGTCGAGTGTGTGTGTTAAGTTGTGTGTCTGAGGTGTTGTGTCGAGTGTGGTGTGAGTGTGTGTGTGAGTGTTGTGTTAGATGTGTTTTTGGGGCTGATGTGGTCTGGGTGTGTCTGAGTGGTGTGTAAATGTGCGTGTTGGGGTGTGTGTTCTGATGTGTGTGTGGGGGTCTGAGTGTGTGGGGTCTGAGTGTTGTGTAATTTGGTGCTGTGTGGTGAGTGTGTCTGAGTGGTTTGGGCTTAGTGGTGTTGTGAGTGTGTCTGAGTGGTTGTCGATGTGTGGTGTGTGTGTATGAGTGTGTGTTTATGAGTGTGTGTGTTTGTGTCTATGTGTGTGTGAGTGTGGTTGTGTTAGTGTGTGTGTGTTGGTGTGTGTGTGTTGGTGGGTGCTAAGTGTGTGTGTCTGGTTGGGGTGTGTCTGAGTGTGTGTGGTGTGTGGTGTGGTGTTTTGTGTGGGGTGTGCCCTGTCTGAGTGTGTGCGTGTCTAGTGTGTGGGTGTGTCTGAGGGGGTGTGTCGGGTGTGTGTCTGAATGTGGTGTCTGTGTGTGTGTGTGGGGTGTCTGAGTGTGTGTGTGGGGGTGTTCGTGGTGTGTGAGTGTGTGTGTGTGTGTTGAGTGTGTGTGTTGGTGGTGTTGTCTGGTGTGTGTGTTCTGAGTGTTGTGGTCTGAGTGTGTGTGGGGTGGTGTGTGTGTCTGGTGTGTTTCTGTCTGAGTGTGTGGTCTGTCTGAGTGTGTGCTTCTGGTGTGTGTGTTCTGAGTGTGTGTGTCTGATGGTGGTGTCTGAGTGGGGTGTGTCTGTCTGAGTGTGTCTTCTGGTGTGTGTCTGTCTGAGTGTGTTTTGCTGTCTGGTGTGGGGTTTTTCTGAGTGTGTTGGTGTGTTGATGTGTGTTTGTCTGATGTGTTGTCTGATGTTGTGTCTTTGATGTGTGTGGTTTTTGAGTGTGTGTGTCTGTGGTGTTTTTGAGGGGTCTGTGTGTGTTTGGGGGGTGTGTGAGTGGTGGTTTGTATGAATATATGTTCCCCAGTAAATTGCGGGGCGCATTTCTCCCCGTATTTGCGCTTCAAAACCCCGACATGCGCACCCAAATTTTGGTAAATTTTTTCAGTGTATTGTAGCACAGGGGGAGCAGCGTGTGATTCCAAAAACACAGCGTATTGCGGTGTGTACCCTACTCGCAGCAATAAGCCCCTGTGAGCATAATCAAAGGGCCCGGCCCCCCAGTTTGGGACCCTAGCAACCCCCTTTTTTTTTTTTCAGACAATACTTCCCAAAAGCGGCGGGGACGAATTTGACCCCCAAAAAAGGGGCAAAATTTGGGAATTTTTTTTTGGGCCTTCCCCAAGCAAGACGGGGGGCTATATGCCATAAAAAGCCTGGGCAAGAAATATCACCCCACCCCGAGGTTAGCAGGGGAAAATTTTGAATCTGCAAAGGTCCCCCCTGACAGCTACGCAGTGTGGAGGGCTACTTAAAGGGAATTGTCGCCAATTTTTCTTTTTTACTTATTAAATAAGCCCCGATCCATATTCTTTTCCCCCCTCTTTTTATTTCCTATTGAAGATTTCTCAAATTTACCCTTTTTTTGTTGTGGGGAAGACATTCTTGCTTGCACGGCTTTAAAGGCATCAAGAGTCTTTTTCACACTTCATGCACCCTAGGATTCTTAAAAAAGATTCTGTCCCATAGACTTGTATGGAAGTTTTCACTGTGAAAGGGGGGGAAAGGGGGGGGCTGTACACCCCCCTTTTTGACTTGGATTTTGTGTTACGTACACAAAGGTGTCTCCTTTCAGGTGACCCCGCTTTACTGATAATAGCCCACTGCTGAAAAGCTCTCTAAAAAACAGGATTCAACATTTATTAGGGGTGGGCCAAAATGAAAACTGAGGACTTAAGAATTTTAAAAAAAAAAAACTGAAAGTATGGAAAATTAAAAAAAAAAACCCAAAAAAATTCCCAAAAAAAAAAAATTTTTTTAACTAAAAAAAGTGAGTTAAAAAAGTCATTTTTTGAGACACATTCCCTTTTAAAAGGGCACTTTCCACCAATGGGTAGAAGTCTTTCGTTTCCGCTTTGATGACCTTTAA